>JXPG01032172.1:0-13324 GCA_001015175.1 Megaselia abdita
TTGAGCTTATTGAGGAGACAGATCATGTACCACTCATGGCCCCACCCGCTAGAAAAGAAATTGTAGACATCATGGCAAAAATTAAGAACGGGAAAGCTGCCGGAATGGACAAAATATCTATTGAGATATTTAAGGCCATTCCCCCATATATGATCGATGATATTGTCAGAATAATATTAAATGTGTTGATCCGCAATGAGCCCCCAGAGAAGTGGCAAAACACTATCCAATTTCCCATTCCTAAGAAAGCTAAACCGCAGAGATACATTTAGGGAGCTAGTAAATCTCAACAAATTCCTTTTAGCTTCTGGGTTTAGTAGTCAAATGGATTTAGGAGCAAATTCTCTACCATGTATAATATCTATATAATATATTACATCAATAGCCAAACTCAAATTTGCAGAAAATAAGAAACTATATTACTTTTTCATTGACTTCAAAGCAGCTTTTGACAAAATCCAAAGAAATCTTCTATCTTACAAGCTAGTGTTTATAATGTATATTGGAGTTTAGAAAATTTGAGCTTAGAAAACTGAAATAGACAGAATCAGAAACTTTTAGAAGATTTAAAGAGTGCAGGCAGAGAAAAGGCGGTTTAAAAAGCATCTAGTAGTATTAGTAGAATATACATATCCCTCCATTATAGAAAAGGAGAATTTTACATAAAAGAATCAGAAAGTAAATTTAACATTTCCTGAATATTTAAAGCTAGGTGCGCTTTAATTTACTTGAATGGAAATGAGTTCAATAGTACCGAAAGGAATATGGAATGCAATTTTTTTATTTTAAGAGAAAATTAAACTATTAAAAGGGTTTAATAGTTTCATTGGAAAATGTACTGTTTTACTCGAATTTAGAACAGAATGTTTTGGTAAAAATACAATAAGAGATGAAGAGATATTTGATGTATTAAATGAAGTAAATGATGTACACTTCAAAAATTTGGGAAAGGACATAATTGGTCCAGTACAAATAATCGATTAAAAAATAAGTAAAGAATAATTTAAAACATTTATTAATCTTCGCTACTTTCGCTATCAACAAATTGTGGTCTTTTTTGAATACTGTTAAACCGATTTTGTGTTTTCTTCAAATTCTCCATTTTAATAGATTGTGCTTTGGTCAATTTAAAATCGATCTCTTGAATTGAGCATCCTAGACCCTTTTTACCCTCATTTGAATTCAAAGGTATTGGTTCAAGAAGTCCTTCTGTTGTTTTTCCTAATGATGTTCCTTTATTCCATCCTAATTTCGATAGCATCTGGAACCCTTTGTTGTTTGATGAAATTTCCCTGTTTTAAAAAATTAAGATTAAACTTTTATAAAATACAAAAAAAAAAGCCTTACGTGTTCAAGGACGATGACTGCGTTTTTTCTTTTACATGCGAACTTCCTACTTTCACTCTCCTATTTGCAGCTCGGTCTTTGTATGTTGAATCACTTTGGCTCTCTCGATATTCTGTTGCAATTAAAACAATGAAAATAATGAAAAACACTAAAGAAAAGAAACTTACTTTCATCTTCAAGACCGTATTTCTTTTGTAGTTTCTTCAGCTGTTCCTTATGACTCATGGTCGAAGCTAGACCACTCTCATAATCGATTTTTCTCTCTTTCATAAGAAGTCCTGGTTCGCATAAACCACAAGTGCTGCTTCCGTTGTGGATATGACATAGAAGCTTAGTAAAACCTAGTTGCATCACAGATCCATGAACTACATCAAATTCTTCACTCTCCTGTAAAGACGATGACATTCTTTTCCCATTCAAAATGGTTCCATTTTTCGATCCAAGGTCGATGCATTTATAAATCAAAGCCTTTTCATCGTATTGAAATTTGAGGTGGTATTTTGAGACATTTATGTCAGGTATGATAACGTCATGATTTCCTTCCCTTCCCAGAGATCCTCCCTTATAAGTTACGATAAAAAGAGTTCCTATTTCAATTTTTTCTAGGTTAGTTTCTTGAACTACCAATCGGAGGGACGGAGGATACCGTTTGGCAATGTCTGTAAATAGAAAGTTTCGTGTATTTTTTTTTGTAGATGATATTTAAATGTTTGGTTAGAATATATCCGTCTCTTAGCTTTGTTGTTTTAAATATTGTTCTAGAATCTGGCCAGCTTGGTATCATTGGAAAGGGGTTAAACAAAATACTTTTTGAAAGTTTTTGTTAAAGCTCGCTACTTGTGCTAGACTCTGGTTGATAATTATAAGTTTATATAGTTTTGATAATGTTTTGTTTTAAATATTGATCTAGAATCTTGGGTTTCATTGAAAAGGAGATGAACAAGACAGTTTTTGAAAGACTTTTTGTTAAAACCCGCTAAGATAAGAACTTTGAATTTCCTTTTAGTGAATTTTTGTTTGTATTAACACAAGTCTAACATTGCAGAGACGGATAAATTACTAAACCAAAATTTAAATCACGCGAATTTCTTTTCATTACCTTCGAAAACTCCGGTATCTTCAAGTTCTTCGCTAGATGATCCGATTTCCCCTTCTTCCGACAGAACCTCATCGTCCGACTTCGAGGTGACTTTACGTTTCTTCGGCCTTTCCGGTCGATCAGTCTGTAATGTGAGAAAAGAAATTCGCGTTTTCAGCCTATTCGTCACTAATCAATACCTAAAGCATTAGTTCGCATTTTATCAATGCTTAATTGTGTGAACTGTTTTAAAAGAGAATTTACTGAGTTTGTTCCATTTCGGTGCATCTTTTCATTATATGGTGGTTTCGACTGCAATTAAGAAAAACAAGAAAGAAACTAGTGAAGTAATTAAGCAATTAAAAATGATCAGGCGACACCTACCTTGGGAATCTCTACTTGAGAATGGAATTCAAATGAGTTTTTAGATTGGTTATAATTGTAGTAACAGCCGGTGTTTCCGTCGTAATAAAGACGATATTCCTAGATAATTTCGGTTATTATTGTTTAATTGGGGATTGATGGATTAATTGTTCACTTACAGCGTTGTAGTAGTACCCTGTTGATTGGTCGTAATATAAGCCAGAGCTCGGTTCATACACAAAGCCTTGGAGAGCTTGGGCCGCTTCCGCTGCTTTTGTGATATCATCTATCAAGGTGGCTGGATTTTCTTTGTTTTCATCTGGAAAGAAGGGTTACATTTTATTTCATTCATTCCGTAAAAAGCTTCCAAAAGGCGAAATTCTATAATCAACAGCGAACGTAATGAACTTATTATTCAGAAATTGTTTTAATTAGCTTATTTTGTTTTACATTCTTCAAAATGAAAATGCAAATATTGAAAGTGCTAGCAAAGAATTGTTGTGAATACTTGGTTCGAGGCACTTTTCAACAGTTTAGACACTGTTCCCCTTCCACCGGCGAATTGGAGCACCCAAACCAAGCCAACACAAATTAACATGTGTGTTTGGTAATGATGGAAGAACTAAGGACGTACTTGGAAATCCAAAAGATAAACTTCTAGATTATAAAAAACCAGGGATCTACTCAATTAATTGTCATGATTGTAAGGAACAGTATATAGGCCAAACCAGAAGGTCAATTTATACAAGGTATAAAGAACACTACAGACATGCCTGTCTCACTCATGCAGATTAGTATCTTTAAGATTTAGTTGAATTTTGTTTGTTTACATTTTGTGTGTTCTTGAAATTTTTTAATGGTAATTAATTTTTTGTGAGATACATTGTTTAGATACATGTTTAACGTTAATATATTTTTTATTTCTTATGTAGTTGCTGATGATGGCTTGTAATTAAAGTCGAAAAGCTTCCAAAAGAAAAAACCTTTGTTGTTATACTTTGTTTTTTCATAGAAGAGTTTAACAAATAATTTTTCAATTAAGTAAATATTGTTATGATATTATTGCATAAGTTACATACAAAAATTAGGATATAGTATCAGAAATACTTTTAAAAAATAAGAACTTGAAATATTAATAATCTGACTGAATATGAAGAGATTGGGTAAGATCTAAATCTGAAACATCAAAAGCAGAAATTTTCATTTTAACATTTATGCAATTAGTAAATGTGCACTAAGCAATCAAAAGCTAATACATTTAAAACAAACGCCAAATGAATACATATACAAAACGATGTTTAGCTCTGCTAAAATGTTTCTCCGGATGTATATTTTTTTTGTTGGTACTCTGAAACAGCTCAACATAACTTACTCACAAAATTACCAAAAAGCTAAACACATGTTTATTTAGCCACATTATGCATAGAGGAGTTCCTTGAAATGTCTTAAATCAATTTTTACTTAAAACGCCAGATTTTAAGTAAGAAGTAGATATCTGTTGTAAAATGGAATCTTTATATTATGTTATAATGTAGAGCCCAACAGAGCTCGACTTTCCTGACCATGATATATTACCGGTTCCCTGATCTATGAACAAATGTTATTTCTTTTAGATTTCACTTTCATATTCTTCCAATCAGAAGTGATTCTCAAAATTGAAATGTCAGGGGCAGGTTTCGAATCTAGCAATTTAGTGTAAGACATAGATGCTTTAAAATTGAGCCCAACTATTGCGCACATTCCAAACGGTTCATTGTGTAATTTAGTTTTCAATAAATTTTAATAGCTCTTACAATCAAGACAATCATTTTTCCTATTTCAATTTGAAATTCGGTACTAAAATTTACTACTTAATGATTTCTCAAATATTCCAATAAATCGTTGTTATTACAGCAATATTACACAAACACATCACGATAAGACAAAGCTTGAAGGCTTATATCGCAGAATGTAGTAGATCAATAGTTAACATAAGGATTAAAGACTTTTGAAGTGGAGTGAAGCTTATTAAAAATACTCGAACATTTATTGCCATACTTTACTAATATTAGTAAAATATCGCATCAGCAAAGCAAACATTAACTTTATTTATTTCCAATTATCGATGTATATATTTACAATATACACTATAAACAAACATTATTGACCAAAAGAGGCGACAGCAGCGATTAAAGCCGCTCCTCGACCAGATCCATCATCTGACAACATCAGATCGAAGTTAATATTGTGATTTGTTAGTTCTTTGATGCGTTTATCCATGTTCTCTTTAAACATTGGATGAAATCTGTAAACTGATCCATCAACACCCACAATGACATTAGATTCGTTCATTTTGTTGAGAAGAGTAGCGATTCCACACGCAACCAAATCAGCGGCTCTTTTGGAAATAGTTTGGCAAACAAATTCCACAACCCGACAATCATTATTGGTAAAGTTATTGATTCCAAGTTCTTTGAAGACCAGTTTACAGCTGTTGATATTTCCTTCAATATCAGATACGTATTTAGTGAGGAATTGGTGACGGGTTTCTAGTTGATTACTAGAATTACCACCGAAAAGAGCTTTCTGCTTGACCAACTTTAAAAGAATTAATCGAACCATCTCTCCCATATACATTCCGCTAATCATTTTTTCAAACTTTTGTTTACCTGCGTTCAAAGAATTCTCGTCGACCTCTTTATCAACATCCGTTCGGATAAAGTCGAGAGTTCCACTATCACCGAAAGATGGCCATTCCGTATTCACTATTACATGTGATTTGTTTTTTGGAGGACTGTCAAACAGTTCTACATTCTCCACTTTTTCAATGTAACACGCATTACAACCGGTTCCAATAATAACTCCGATTCTACAATTGTGATTTTTATGCGCACACGACATCAAAGTTCCAGTGGTATCATTCAAAACCGCCATAACAGATATGTTTATGTCTCCACGACGTTGGATGGCCTCTTTGAGCAATTGCACCACATCATTGTTTTCCACACCTGAACATTTGAAACCTTTCGTCCATCTCACCAAAATACCTTTGCTTAAGCCGAGTTGATGCACTGGAAATGAAAATGTAAATCCCAAAGGCAAATGTTCATTGATGACGTTAAGCTGTTTCATAAAACTGTATAAACACTCGGCAATATGGTCGAATAGTTTATCGCCTGTTCCTAACATAACATCTTGCAGAATTGGGTAGATTGTGCTTTCCACTGTAAAATCATTTCCGTCTTTCAAGGTGAACAGCAGTACCCGGAAATTCGTTCCGCCAAGATCGATGGCAAGAAATTTACCCACCTCCTTGCCACTTGGAAAGTCTTGAACAAAAGTATTCCAACACTTCACATCGGCATTATTGTGCGTNTGTGCTTTCCACTGTAAAATCATTTCCGTCTTTCAAGGTGAACAGCAGTACCCGGAAATTCGTTCCGCCAAGATCGATGGCAAGAAATTTACCCACCTCCTTGCCACTTGGAAAGTCTTGAACAAAAGTATTCCAACACTTCACATCGGCATTCTTGTGCGTGGCCTTGGCGAGTCCTTTTCTCAATTCTCCGTCAAAAATATCACAAATTTTCAACAATGTCTCCAATGATAAGACGAACCCCTCACACTCAGTTCTAGCTGCATTCAAAACTTTTCTGTTACTCATCACTTTTTCTTCCACTGATCTGATCTATAAGTTTTTCTTTAGACGGCCGAGTTGAGAATGAAGTGGATTGATGTTGTTAAAGTAGTTATATTTCATTTAAACAAAAGGGCGAAGTATTTTCACTATTATCAATTTGAGCTCTATTGTGATGGGATTTATTTGCTTAAAAAAGGTGGTGTAGAGGATGCGGACTGAACCCTTCAAAATACATTTAAAGAATAATATTTAGAAAATGTCAACAAATGTTTGTGTATTTCAATGGAATTGTCTTTAAAGGAACATCAAGAATTGGTCTATCAGTCTTTAATAAAACCATCCAGCAATCATCTATCATCACCACCAGTCCTCAATGAATTCATCCATCCATGAATCAGTTCTAAATCACTACATCCATCAATCAGTCCACCGGTTATTTTCACGGCTTAAATTAAATTTAACAATTCGGTATCCGAAATTATTCGACAACGTGAAATTTACGGTCGGTAATCGGAGCTTACGTACAAATCGTATTTTTGAAATTCCTAGTCGTATTACCAACTATTTTTCTCTAGTATGTTCTAAAGATAGTTTAAAGAAAATATTAAAATCTTCCTAAAGTCTCTGTTTGTATGTATATTTCTTTTCTTATTAACTTTCACGCTGTGTAGCTCCTAATAACGTTTATGTATAGTACTGATGAAGCACAACGTGGTGGTTATGCTTATATACTGATATTATGTATTTTTCATAGTAAATTAATGGTTAAGACTTAAGCTTACGCTTAGCTACTTCTGACACTATTATTATTATTATTATTCACTCAATCCATTCATATATTTAGCAGCATGAAATAATGTTGATATGTAAGCCATCATAGAAGTTAAGCTCTGTGGGTCTTGGACTAAGGATAGCATGAACTTCGGACTTCGACAACTAGACCCGTTTATGATTGATTTATTTTTATATGCACATTACATTTTCTAAAGCCAAGCAACACAATCTTATGACACATTTACCCAGAGAAAACATTTCAACCAATAACAGCGTTTGGTTCATGTAGAGAATGAAAGTTTTTTTATTTGTCTCTTTTTAAACTGAAACAAAATCAAATGCTACACAACGTAAAGAAAAAAATCACCCCTATTATCTTTATTCAGCAAAGATAAAGAAGATCGTCAAAATACATATAGAATGTCAATAACATAATTGATCACAATGTTAGTTTTTTATTTATTTTTTGTAACTGTACAAGATTTATCTTTTTAAACAAATAAATTGAAATTGAATTGAAAAAAATTGAAATACTTATTTGTGTCTTTTTTTATTTATTGATATTGTATATTTATGAGTTTTGAAATTATTTAAGTTAAATTTATTTAGTCATTTTGAGAAGTTAATGAAAAACACGTCCTAGCACACCTTCAACACTGACGGTTCTGAGTTTGATGATAATTATGTAACTCTATATCCAGAGATCTAAAGCCATTGATATCACTTCTACACCTTAAGACCCTTTAGTTTCGATGTGTGAATTAGTTTAATTTCCAGATTTCATAAGGAAACTTTTAAAAAAAATATAAGGTCATTCAATACAAAAAAACAACTAAATTTCAATGTTAGCTATATCAGTAATAGTTCTTAAAGCTTATAAGGAAGCTCAAAGATTTTACGTCGGATTAGTAAGAATTGGAACATTTTAATTCATATGTAAACAAAAGGGGGTGACTGTTTTGTTTATTTTTTGAACACCAACTAATTGATAACGTTTCTAGCAAATTATAATTTATGAAACAGGAACAATTTCATGAACGCTAGCAATTTGAACAGAAGACAACTCCAGCTAGTTAACATGAAAACTACATTTCATGAATGAAAACTCACAACCACAGTCAACAAGAAAACCTGTTTCCACTCACGTACAATAGTGCTTTCCAAGAATTTCGTTCGTCATAAATCTTATCTTTATACACTGTTCTCTTTTATATTTCATATTCGTAACTTTATACATTGGTAAGATACTTTACTAATATTCGTAAATATCGCAGACGGTAAACCTGAGACAGACAGTAATTCTATCCAATTCCAATTATCTAAGTATTTATTTACAATAACAACTAATTACTAATATAACGTTAAAATATAAACAATGATTATTGACCACAAGAGGCGACGGCAGCGATTAAGGCCGCTCCTCGACCAGATCCATCATCTGACAACATCAGATCGAAGTTAATATTGTGGTTGGTTAGTTCTTTGATGCGTTTATCCATGTTCTCTTTAAACATTGGGTGAAACCTGTAAACTGATCCATCAACACCGACAGTTACATTAGATTCATTCATTTTGTTGAGAAGAGTAGCGATTCCACATGCAACCAAATCAGCGGCTCTTTTAGAAATAGTTTGGCAAACGAATTCCACAACTCGACAATCATCATTGGTAAAGTTATTGATTCCAAGTTCTTTGAAGACCAGTTTACAACTGTTGATATCTCCTTCAATATCAGATACGTACTTAGTGAGGAATTGGTGACGGGTTTCTAGTTGGGTACTAGACTTACCACCGAAAAGAGCTTTCTGCTTGACCAACTTTAAAAGAATTAATCGAACCATCTCTCCCATATACATTCCGCTAATCATTTTTTCAAACTTTTGTTTACCTGCGTTCAAAGAATTCTCGTCGACCTCTTTATCAACATCCGTTCGGATAAAGTCCAGAGTTCCACCATCACCGAAAGCTCCCCATTCACAATTGACTATTACGTGTGATTTGTTTTTTGGAGGACTGTCAAACAGTTCTACATTCTCCACTTTCTCAATGTAACACGCATTACATCCTGTTCCAATTATAACTCCTATCCTGCAATTGTGATTTTTATGCGCACATGACATCAAGGTTCCAGTGGTATCATTCAAAACTGCCATAACAGATATGTTTATGTCTCCACGACGTTGGATGGCCTCTTTGAGCAATTGCACCACATCATTGTTTTCCACACCTGAACATTTGAAACCTTTCGTCCATCTCACCAAAATACCTTTGCTTAAGCCGAGTTGATGCACTGGAAATGAAAATGTAAATCCCAAAGGCAAATGTTCATTGATGACGTTAAGCTGTTTCATAAAACTGTATAAACACTCGGCAATATGGTCGAATAGTTTATCGCCTGTTCCTANGTTCTCCACACCTGAACAGTTGAAACCTTTTGTCCAGCTCACCAAAATCCCCTTGGTTAAGCCGAGTTGCTGTACTGGAAATGAAAATGTAAATCCCAAAGGCAAATGTTCATTGATGACGTTATACTGTTTCATAAAACTGGCTAAACACTCGGCAATATGGTCGAATAGTTTATCGCCTGTTCCTACCATAACATCTTGGGGAATTGTGTAGATTGTGTTTTCCACTGTAAAATCATTTCCGCCTTTCAAGGTGACCAGTAGCACTCGGAAATTCGTTCCGCCAAGATCAAGGGCAAGAAATTTACCCACCTCCTTGCCACTTGGAAAGTCTTGAACAAAAGTATTCCAACACTTCACATCGGCATTATTGTGCGTGGCCTTGGCGAGTCCTTTTCTCAATTCTCCGTCAAAANACCAGTAGCACTCGGAAATTCGTTCCGCCAAGATCAAGGGCAAGAAATTTACCCACCTCCTTGCCACTTGGAAAGTCTTGAACAAAAGTATTCCAACACTTCACATCGGCATTATTGTGCGTAGCCTTGGCGAGCCCTTTTCTCAATTCTACATCAAAAATATCACAAATTTTCAACAATGCCTCCAGCGATAAGACGAACTTCTCACACTCATTTCTAGCTGCACTCAAAACGTTTCTGTTACTCATCACTTTTTCTTCCACTTTCTGTTCTATATGTTTTTCGTTAGACGGCCAAGTTGAGAATGAAGTGGATTGGAATCATTGAGGTTGTTATATTTTCTGATTTCTTATTTGGAATTGAAACAAGTGGGCGAAGTATTTCACTATGATCAATTTGAGCTATATTGCAATTGGACTTATTTGTGATTTCTTTTTTGTATATATGTTGGTTGCGATGTTTGTTTTAAAAGTGGTGGTGAAGAGGATGCTTTTAAAACTTCTTTGAACAACATCGTAAGAGCTGGGTTTTCATCTTCTGGACTATTGTTGTAAAGGCTTGCTCTGTTGTATCTACTTCTCCAAACACCATTGATACAGATGTTTCGAAAGATCATTCTTAGATCGCGTTATTCGAAAATGTTAAGTCTCTCGCAGTCATCAGCTGTATACTCCCACTTTTCGAATCCATACATGACGACTGGGAGGATTAGTGAGTGGTAGATTTGGATCTTTCTCTAGAGCAGCCATAGATTGCTCCGTGGTTGCCTCTCCAGTTAGCGTTTCCCGGAAATATTCTACCCATCTTTCCATAGCCACTTCAGCGTTTAGGAGGAGTTGTCCTTGCTATGGCATGGGAATGTGAATGACTTGGGTAAGCTTCGGTAGTTGTTTTATTCTAGTGTAGAACTTTCGAATGTCTTTTGTGTTCTATAACACTTTTATGTTGAAAAGAATATTCTCAAGATAGTGGAGAATAACAACGGAGATAGAGGGTCCCCTTGTCTTACACCTCGTTTGATTCTGAATGATCTACCTTCAATGTTCTACAGAATCAAAAGCCTTCTTAAAATNAATTTTTTAATTAGTTTAATTTCTAACAATACTATTTTGCAGATTCCATAAGAAAACGTTTACAATATATAAGGTTCATTCATTACAAAACTTAAAAAAAACTTCGATATTTTATCAGTAATATAATAATTCTTAAAGCTCNGTTCATTACAAAACTTAAAAAAAACTTCGATGTTTTATCAGTAATATAATAATTCTTAAAGCTCAAAGATTATAAGTCTGATTAGTAAGAATTGGAATATTTTAGTTCACATGTAAACATATGGGGTGACTGTTTTGTTTATTTTTTGAAGACCAATTCATTGATAACGTTTCTAAACAAACTGTAATTGATGAAACAGGAACATTTTAATGAAAGCTGTAACAATTTCAACAGAAGGCTACATTTGTTTCTGGTTTTAATAAGTGTTAAAGCCTTAGTTCAAAAAATTGTTAGTACAAAAACTTTCAAGTTTAAAATGAGTAAAGTCTTTTAGAAGTTAATGTTTCTGAAAAGAGCTTTTTTACAAGAGTTTCATTCAGAGTACTCAAGAATTTTAAATGAAAAGTAGTACAAAAAGTTAAATTAAGTATAACTTCTGATGGAGACAAAATTCAATATATCATTCCAGACTAAGAAACACACAAAGTGGTTATAGAAATGTCGTCATTGAAAGCAGTTTCAAATCGATAACATTTCTTGATGTTGAGCAAACAAAAACTAAACGTTTAAACCTCATTTTTACAGTTAGGTTTGATGGAAATCGATACCGCTGAATGTGATTCAAAAGTTAACCTTTGCTGTCACAGTCAAATGAATCAAATGGAACAAAACTCAAGAAAATATTTGCTGCCGTAAAAGCGTTTCGAGATAAGATTAAAATTATTAATTACCATTTAGCTCTTTGTTTAATCAGCTTCATAAAAAAATTATACGGTTTTTTAATGTACACACCCCTCTTTCACCCATTGCTTGTCTGGGTTTTCAGTACCTTATCGTTGTAGAACAAGTTGATATTTGAAGCTGATATGAGCGTGCACTTCATCATGACTGATCGCTAATTATATATAGAATGAGTTATGAGATTTTATTTCAAAGCTTCCATGAATTGTTGAAGGCAAGTGGTTAGCCAGTTAGTTGCGAAAACACAGATTTGTTCTGATTCAAAAAAGTCTTTGTAAAACATAGTGGAATTCGAATTTCTTTCCTATACCTACTACTATGAATCGAAAAAAAACACTGGCGATTTCAACTACTTTAACAATCAAAAGTTAACACTTCTGTTCAAAGTACACTCTCGTTAATTCACCGAAAAGTGATTCACCAAGAAATAAATGCAATTGGAATTCGGATAGAGTGCTTGAAACACAGTGACTTCTGTTGAAATTAACTTTTGATTATTTTTTGTTGTGTTTTTGTTTTATCCATTGAAAACTGAGCTATGGTCTTATATTACCACTTGCTTTTAGTTTTAAACTAGCCGGTTAAAGAGAAGTGTCATGTTTCCTACGATGTGAGATATTTTGCAATGTAATGATTCCATTAGGGTATACTATTAGTAAAATATCAACATTTCAAACGCCAATGTTTTAAATTCTTAGGATTAAAACATATCGCAGATATTTAATACGTAATCAGTAGTTTTGGCGAGTTAAGTAAATCAGCTAGTTAAGCTAAGTTCTAGGGAAAGACTTTCATATTACTCATCGTCAAGTTTAAGTATTTTCATTAAAACGCTTTATATTTTATGATCACCATTTAATTCAATTAACATCGTCGAATATGAGATACTTAGTCTGTTCGGAAAACCCTTTAATTATTTGATTTTACTTTTGATTTTATTTGATGTTAAATATTTTGTTTCTTTTTAGACTCCCGCTTGACTGATTTTANAACGCTTTATATTTTATGATCACCATTTAATTCAATTAACATCGTCGAATATGAGATACTTAGTCTGTTCGGAAAACCCTTTAATTATTTGATTTTACTTTTGATTTTATTTGATGTTAAATATTTTGTTTCTTTTTAGACTCCCGCTTGACTGATTTTAACTTTCTTATAAGTTTATTTGAAATTTTGTTTGAAAACGTTCGTTTGATGAATATTATACACTCGGAATGAGAGTGCTACACATTTTAATGCACGGGAAAATACATATTGTATTGATTGTGTCATTATTTTATTTGTGAAGTACATATTCTGATCAAAATTAACACCATAATTCAATGAGTAACTTAAGTGTCGGAGATTTGGGATCTGGTCCTTT
>JXPG01032183.1:411-10580 GCA_001015175.1 Megaselia abdita
CTGATGTTTGGTTTTCCACACTCGATAGCTACCTTAGAATATTTTTACATAAAAAAATTAAATTTTCTCAAACCATTCAAAAACGACCCCTCAGATCGAGTATCTGACTAGTGCTTTTGTACTTTTTGGATTAGGTTGGCTAGGCCAACATGTCGAGGGATCACTTTATCTCAGAAAATTGCTGATGTATGCTCCGGAGAGAGAACTCAGAATCGTCAGAGGGACTGAAGAAAGAGCTAGCACCTAAACCAATCAACTACATATAAACATACAAAGTACATAATGTTCTAAATAATAATTTGAAAAACATAGAACTTCAAGATTACTTTTTTTTTCAAAATTAGGACAGACTTGGACGTGAAAACCTACAATACTTTTTTGGTGAATTAATAATTAAAATGTACTATTGATATTTTGGTTGTTGCTTTTCTTGTCTTGGATTTTCAAAGTCCAGATTTTCATCACTTCAAAGTGAGTAAAAAAATCCACACTTTTTGTATCTATCTTTAACATTTTTAGATTGATTTTAACATAATCATATTTTTTGTTTTAATTAAGAATTTAAAATGATTGAATCTTGAAATGTTCTACATATTTTGAGTTCTACATTATAAATATATCTAAAAATCATAAAAACGAAGAAAAATAATTCTAAACAAATTCTCCAAATTTCAAAAACCAGTAACGAATTAGCGAAAAACCCTCAAATTGCATTGGTCACGTGCCAATTCCTGAACTCCTAACCCAAATATCTCTGATGAAAATCCATCTATAAAATACACTTCTTAGATGTACTGAGAATCAGCTTTACATTGTCGCAAACCCTTAATTGAATAAATAAAATTGAAACAAAAATGTTACCATTGCAGCCAGTGAGGCAGATTCTATGTACAAAGCAATCTAATTCTAGAAACGACAAAGTGGAAAAAAGAAACATCAATGAGATAATTTTTCATTATGTCTCTAATTGCAAAGTTCGTCGTGTTTTATGAATGCCAGTTATATTTTAATAATTATATGTTAGAATTACAAAAATAATGCATTTTCATATAGAATTTAGTTAGATTTGAGTCGAGCAAAGCAGAGCGGAGCGGCGCTCCAGCACGTGCCCACATAAAAAGTAATAAAACTCAAAAACAAGTTATAGAAATATGGTATTACGAGCAAGTATGAATGCTTGACGGTTGTAAAGTTGAAATGACAGAATGAAAAGCATTATAGAAAAGCATTAGAGAAAATGGTAAAACCAAAATTAGGGAAATATTACTGATTGTCAACGAATTTCAATTCGTTTCAATGGGTCTTCATAATCACTTGTGATTTGTTATGTGAGTTACTTTGGCAACTTTTCGACTTAGATCGTCGAAGTTTATTTATTGTGACGAAATGTTTGTTGAGTTGTTAAGGATGTCAAAGACGTTTCGGGATTAGTTCCTTTATTTTTTGTTATACTATTATTCAAGACAAATGATGAATGGTATTTTTATTTTTCGAATAAGAATATTATTCATTGGTTTGGTATTGGGAAAAGTTAAGTTGACTTCATACTTTGATTCCAATTCCGAAAAAAATTAAGTTGAGTTGAGCTTATTCGAATACCGAACACTTTCGGGTATTGATATGTTTATCTGTAATTCTTAGCCAATAGTAAAAGAAAAGTAGGCAAAGGCTGTGAGGTCGATTCCCACTCTTGCAATATCTTTCTTTTCGTTGACAAATTATAATGTATTCATTTTAAAATTATTTCACTGGAACATTTGTTCTATTTTAATGAAAATTAAGAGATCTTAAAAGATAATGAATGTAAAACAAAAATTATGGAAGAAATTGTATTATTAATGAGATGATTAAGTAAGAAAATTCTCCTTTAAAAATACATCAGAACTCAAGAAATAATATTGCGTATAAAATGTTATTTCTTAAGTTATGTTCAATTTAATTATTCCTATCCATAACAGTACTTTTAAAATAACAAACACAAAAGTTTCAAAATTGAATGAAAAAATCTTGTTATTTAATTTCAAAACTTGAAAGTAAATATTTTTTAAATTGAATTCAAAAAATTTAAAATAAAATTAAAAAAAAAACATTTTTAAATTTAATTTTTATTAATATTTATCTAAATTATATTAATTAATAATTAACTAATGAAAATGCTTTAAGATATGAGATTCTAATACCTAAAAAATATGAAAATAAATATTTATTACAAAATTAAAGAAAACTCATTAATTTCATGATTATTGGAATTAAAAATATAGACTTTAGTATTTTTTGTAAATAAATATCCAATTTAAAAAACTTGAATTTTTTACAATATTTTATGGTTTTTCTTTTCAAAGATGAAATTAAAAAAATTTAAAACAAAAAATAAATACAGATTTAAAGTATTTTAAGTGTTACTTAAGTATTCAAAATGTTTAAAAATTTTAACTTCAAGTACTAAAAAATGTTGAAATATAAATTTGAAAATTTAGCATCAATTTCTTTTTTATTCCTATGCAAAAAATAAATTAAATAAAAATAGAATCTAAACTTTATTCTTTTCAAAAAATAATTTCAAAATATGTAGACATTATTTATTAAAAATAAATACCTCTAAATCATTAATTTTAAAACTAAAAAATATCCCATTAATTTAAAAACTAATTAAAGTTCTAAGGTTAAAAATAAATATAACTAAAAAAATTAAAGTTCAAATTAATTAAATTTATTGAAGTTTTAAAAATATTATTATAACATAGCTATATATACAAAAATATATGTAATTTAATAATAAAAAAATTGAATTAAAAAAACAGCTAAAATTATAAAAAAACAAATTTTTTGAAAAAAAATATCTAAATTACAATATTTTTTATAATTAAAATTTAAATAAATATAAGATTCAAATATGTAAAAAAAAATTAAGTATTTGAAATAAAGTCTTGAATCATCAAGTATTAAAAAAGTTGAAATGTAAAGTTGAAAATTTAAAATCAATTTCTTTTTTATTCCAATCCAATGCTAAAATTAATTGAAATAAGAATCAAATACTTTTAAAATTATAATTTCAACTTTTATCTTTCAAAAAAAATTATTTTAAAATATGGATAATTTTGTTGTTTAATTAAATTATCAAACTCGTTAATTTTAAAATTAAAGAATATCCAATCAAATTAAAAAGCTTAAGGTTCTAAAGTTTTAAATATTTTATTGTTTTCAATTTTTAAAAATAAATATAATTTAAAAAAAATAAAAATTCAAAATAATTTATTTCTTTTTTAATAATTAATTTAATTTTAATGTTTTAATTTTAAAAATAATGAATATTAAATTAAAAAGTTTAAGGTTCTAAAGTTTCAAATACGAAATACATTTTAAAATTTTTATTGCTTTGCAATTTTAAAAAATAAATATAACTAAAAAAATAAAAATTCAAAATTATAATTTTTAAAAATTTAATATATTTAACTCGTTAATTTTAAAATTAAAGAATATCCAATCAAATTAAAAACTTAAAGGTTCTAAAGCTAAAAATATTTTTTTTTTAATTTTTTTTTTTACAATTTTAAAAAAGGTTAAAAAATAAATATAATTAAAGAATCGAAATAATTAAATTTATTTACGTTGAAGTTTGAATAATATTATTATATATCCCTTTATGCACATTCTAAATGTTTAATAATATGGAATTTAAAAAAAAGTTTAAAATTAAATATCATTTTTAATCCCCAAATTTAATTTAAATATATAAAAATCAAATAATAAACAAAAAACAAATTTTAAATTAGAATTAAAAAAGGAAATATTCTAAATTTTCAAAAATAACAAAAAAACAAAAAAAACATAAATATATATTTAAAAATCAAACAATTATTTGAGCTCAGTTTTTTTTTTGTTATAATGAAAATTCTTAAAAATATAAAAACCAATATAATATGTTTAAAATTTCTTTAAAAATTAAAAATATACATTAAATATTAAATAAAAATATTACTTTTTGTTTTTTAAATTTGACAGTGGTAACCCTTTGCATTTTTTCTTAAAAAATATGAATATTTGAAAATATTGGATATTTTTTACGGAATTTTTTTAATTTATTTAAATAAAATACTTTGTAGAAGAAAAGTCCGATTGAAATGTTATTTTTGACTCAAAAATTTGACAGTGGTAACCATTTTGCAATTTATTCAAAAATATGAATATTTTAAAATATCTGATTTTTTTTAAGGAAATTCTTCTTCATTTACTTAAATAAAATACTTTGTAGAAGAAAAGTCTGATTAAAAAGGCAATTTCATGAAAATGTTATTTTTGACTCAAAAATTTGAAAGGGGTAACCCTTTGCCTATTTTCAAAAATATAAATATTTGAAAATATTGGATTTCTTTTACGGAAATTTCTTAATTTATTTAAATAAAACACTTTGTAAAAGAAAAGTCTGATTAAAAAGTCAGTTNAAAGGCAATTTCATGAAAATGTTATTTTTGACTCAAAAATTTGAAAGGGGTAACCCTTTGCCTATTTTCAAAAATATAAATATTTGAAAATATTGGATTTCTTTTACGGAAATTTCTTAATTTATTTAAATAAAACACTTTGTAAAAGAAAAGTCTGATTAAAAAGCCAATTTCACAAAAATGTTATTTTTGACTAAAAAATTTGACATTTTGTTCTTCAAAAATATGAATACTTGAAAATATAGAGAATTTTGTATTTTAAATCTCTAACTTATAAATTTTAAAATTAAAGAATATCCAATTATTTTAAAAAGATTACGATTCTAAATTAACAAATATTTTATTTAAATTTCATTTATTAACAATCTTTAACAATGTTAAAAAATAAATATAACTAAAAAAACTTCAAATTCAAATTAATTGAATTTATTGAAGTTCGAAAAATATTGAAATATATATCAACATATACAAAATATATACAAATTTCGTAAATTAATAATAAAAATTTTAAATTAAAAAAAAATATTAAATTATAAATTTTCAAAAATCTCAAATGAAAAATAAATCAAGATTTAACAATTAAAAAACAATACTATTTGAATTACAATATTTTTTTTTAAATATTTAAAATTAAATTTCAATTTCAAATTAAAAAAGGTGAAATATAAATTTGAAAATTTAAAATCAATTTTTTTTTATTCCAATGCTAAAATTAATTGAAATAAAAATCAAATACTTTCAAAATTAAAAAAAAATTTAACTTTTTTGTTTTTTTAAAAATAATTTAAAAATATGTAGATTTGTTTTTAAATTAAATATATCAAACTCGTTAATATAATTAAAGAATATACAAAATTAAAAAGTTAAAGGTTCTAAAGTTTCAAATATTTGTTTAATAATTTTACTGTTTTACAATTTTAAAAAATAAATATAATTAACTGTAAAAACAATATTTTTCTTAAATTAAACATATTTAACTCGGTAATTTTAAGTTTAAAATATTTTTTTGTTAAAAAGTAAATATTATTAAAAAAATAAAAATATTTAAATTTATTTACGTTGAAGTTTGAACAATATTATAAAAAAATTATAAATTTATTATAATTTTGTTTTCATTTAAAAATTTAATTTTAAAATATCAAATCAAATGATTTAATAATACACATACACAACTGATTTTATAATAGAAAAAAGGTAAAATTTTAAATTTGCAAAAATATAAAACAAAAACCAAATCAAAAATAAATATAGATTTAAAAATTATAAAATTTATTTGAAATCAATTATTTGTTATAATGGAAACTCTTAAGAATAAAAAAACCAATATAATGTTTAACATTTATATTCTCAATAATACGAATATTTGAAAATTATAAAGTTTAAAAAATTAAGAAATTCATGTAATGTTAGCTTTGTTGAGTTTAATTATTAATTTTAAAACTTTTCATGGACTTCAAATAATAAAAACAATAATTAAACATTAAATATTTTAAAAAAAATTTAACTTTTTGGTTAACAACAAAATATTTTTTTAAATCTGTGATTCCAAGTTTTGTTAAATTATTTGAAGTAGCGGTTATTTATTTTGAGCGTTGACTTCTATACTTTAACGATTAAAACGACACAATATGAAACAATTCAAATCGAGCTAGAAAAATAAGTTTAGTTGAGTTTATTCTAATAGCGAACAAATTCGAGTATGGTTCGGTTTATCTTTGCTTCTTAGCTAATCAAAATGAATTAATTTGAATTAACCAATAGGAATGGTTTATTTTTTATTTCTTATCTCTTTCTGTCAAATGTAACTGAAGAATGAAGAATTTTCAATTCAGTTATCTTTGACTCCATTAAAAAGAAAAGGGAAAACTAAAAAAACCGATGTAGAAATTAAGGTAGTCAATGCATATTAACTCATGCCATTTAATTTACTTCAATATTTTCACTACTATTCAAACAAAACATCCCTAGAATAATTAGTTATCTCAAAGTAAATAAAAATCAAAGTGAATCGTTCGAAGTAGCAAATTTAGCATTAACTG
This sequence comes from Megaselia abdita, assembly GCA_001015175.1. Taxonomy (NCBI): domain Eukaryota; kingdom Metazoa; phylum Arthropoda; class Insecta; order Diptera; family Phoridae; genus Megaselia; species Megaselia abdita. Next base: position 6,893 of record JXPG01032183.1, read on the forward strand.
CTAATCATCCTAGCTCATTAGTTCCACTTTTACACAGTTATTAGCAGTATGAAAAATATTCTAATATAAAAACGTCAGTATTAACTTTCAGTCATAATTTTATTTTCCTATGGAAAAGAGTAAGGCTGTGAATTTGATGAAGATTACCCTATGTCAATTCATCCGTCCCGTCAGATAAACCACATTGACAACCGATTGATTATGTAAGAATGATTTGCACTAGATTGGGATTTTATTCTCAGGAGAATAGATTCGTAAAAAAACCAATCAATTTTAAAGTGATAACAATTTCTTTGAATTACCCCTTTTCTTGTTCCCTCTTAATTGATTTATCATCAATATTTTTTTTATTTTTTAATGAAACGGAAAAATTATCATGACAGACAGATACGGATCATCAATAAGACTACCATTCACTAAAATCGCCAACGAATAATATCTTCGTTATTGATGCAAATGAAGTGATAATTAGGACAGAAACTGAAAATGAAACTGGTTATGAATTATGAATTCAAAATCATGTTCAAATACGCGAAAGGATATTATCTGGTTAATTAACAATGGTCAGTTAACAAGGAGTGTGGTTTGGTCAGTGGTCACTGGTCAGCATATTGTTTACTTGTGTTGAACAAACTCATTCAACTGTCAATAATTGTCGATACTTTGGGGAGCGTATGTGTGAGCAACCAGCGGTCAACCGGAAGGAAAAGGACGAACATTGAACATAGCATTAAAACTGGAAACACAACATTTCTGTGAGTGTTTCTTCTAAGGATTACTAGATTATATAAGGGTTGATGTACGAGAGTGAATGATGATGGGTTTGTTAAGTAACGACATGCAACTAAGGAAGTCTTTCGATGATGGTATGATTAGTCAGCAGTTATACTAAAGAGTAAAAGAGTATCTTTAATGTGAAATTTGTGGCTTTTTCGTTTAATTTTCAATGGAATATTTAATCTTCTCATGAAACTTTTGGCTTTGTAATTATTTGTTGGTCATTTAATCTTAGGATTTTCATTTTCAATTATATTTATATTTCATAGAAGAGAATTATGGTTGTATTTTGATGGTATTTCTTTATTTTTTTAGAAGCAGATAATGTCTATTCCAATATGCATCACTAATTATTTATAGTTAAAAAATGTGTAATATTAGGTACACTCTACAACATTTAGAGGGAATGCGAAAAAAAGTCAATCAATATCTAAGGCTCTAATTCCGAAATTTTTAATGATTTCTAAAATAAAAAACTAGCGTTTAAATCTAGCTCAATGTTTAAATTCAGGCCATTTTTGCATATTGTTTCCTGACATTTTCCAATATAGTGAATCCATACATTATTGAGTGTAGTTACTAATAAATTCCCTCAGAAATTTTTTTTTGGAGGTACATCCATAAAAAACACCTATCGTGATGCAAGTACGTCAAAAATATGGAATATTACATATAATATATATGTGATCTCTTAATAATAATATGGATACTTCTTCTGCCTTTAAATGGTTCTCAACTTCTTCTTATTCTTTGACGTAGCTACCATCACATATTATTGAGTTACATATTGAAACTAATCTCTGAGTGTTAAAAATTGCAATAAATACATGACACCTTCCTAATAACTTTCATCCTACGGAAAATCCCATGCACTCAATTTTAAATTATAAATTCAGTATTCCATTTCATGCTAAAAATATGAATATTCAACAACTCAGATACAAAATCGGACATCGTCACTCACATTTGAATAAAATCTAATGAATTCAAGTACTCACAATGAACAGGATTGACTGGAAATACATACCTGAAAGAGAAAAAAAACATTATTAAAATAGTGACCATCACATGTCTGCAAACGAGTGAATACTATATTGAAAGAAAATCAATAAAAGGATATCCTGAGGGAGCTACGAGCGATAGCTTAATTGTCGAAAATTCAACCGAACGTGAATTTGAATTAAGCCCTAGGCGGATTTCCACTCATATCATTTTGTGTGTCTATTCGAAAGGTTATAAATATTTATCCATTGAATAATAATTCAGTCATTATGTTGACTTATGCACTCAAATTGCCAGTTACTTAGTAGTTCATTTACAATAATTAATGTAATCAAGTTAACTCAAAATTCTTTAAACAATACAGTGTAAGAAGTGATGATCGGCTATGATAATTCAAAATTATGACCAAATACCACAATGATTGAATAATGAATACCGCAAGCGAAAAAGTGTGCTATTCAAAAATTTCATGCTCTGGAAGGCGTGTGCCTAGCAGGCTGACTGACTGACTGCACTGCAGGTTGATATTGAAAGTTGATTCAACATTCAACAAGTATAAATGTATAGCATTCCATCCAATATACAACAAAATGCATAATTTGTTGCGGCGGTTGTTCGGATTATTATATTTGCCTTCATTCATTAATTACTATGTTTTATTGGATTTATGAAGAGAAAGCTTAGTGCAAAGTGGTGTAATTACTGCTCTGTTTAAGTGGATTTTAATTAGATAATGGTGCTCCACTGTATATTCAAAATGTAATCTGCTTCCTTTGGGGATGATATGTGGTTGAGAAGAAGATATGCTTTGTGGTCATCAAATAACTATTCATTGAGTGAGTTCGATTGGAAATTGTAGTTTTGTCAAGGGAAATTGAAATAGTAATTTGAATAACTAACTTGTATTGAAATTGGAATGTCTCCTAACTCAAGGTATTTTTATAAGTAGGAGGAAGTCAAATTTTCAAGCTGTACACCAGCTGATTTCAAGAACTATATCAAGTTAATGTAATTCAGGAGAAAACTAAACAATAGACAATCTATTTTAAATATTGAGATCAAAATAACTATATGGAAAATCAATGAAATAGATATGAATATCGAAGATATCAGACAAATGTCAGAACAACTTATTGAAGCAGAAACATTGAAGGAATTCTACTACAGACTAAGGCATCGATTCTTTTTTCAAAAACGAGAAATTTTCCAACGTTAAAAAAATAACAAACTATTGTAAAAGCATCACTATTTTACATTGAATAACAAATAGGAATTCATACACAATACACTGAAGAGGTGATCCAGATGCTGTTCAACCAATAATTGAGCAGAATTTACTTAAAAGCAAACGACATCAATATACACTTCAAGAAGGAAATGTGTTATTGGAACTTGAATTGTGGAATGTAATTGATAAAGAGCTATGTGGATGACACATTTAACAAGAATAGTTAAGCGTAGGTAGTTGGTTGGCGTAAATGCTAGCACTCTCGCTTTCCAGTCTAAGTATTCTGAGTTCGATCCTCAGTGCACACGTCATAATCTTTCGTAAGAAATTTTCTTTCGTGTGAGTCGGATATACTACCTGACGCCACCCTCGTCGTTTCGATGTTGATGAAATAAAAGTGTATCTCTAATACTCTCGTTAAAATAGCAGACAGCTCATCACTGACTCTAGAGGAAGAGGGAAAACTAACAACACTGATGCATGAGAGCAGCTGATAAACACAAAGCAAACATTCCTTTATATCACAGCTACCCCTTGAGTCACCTTTGGCTCGCTGTGTGATTTAGCTTAGTACTTAAGCGTATGGCTCAAATTAGTTTAGACTTATATCAGAACTGAAACTACTACTAAGACTATGTATATACATAAACATGATGTTAACTTCTCTTCTAGGCAGTCCAG
>JXPG01032326.1:3967-15225 GCA_001015175.1 Megaselia abdita
GGCTCGATTCGTAGTCATGGACATGTCGCTTATAATAAAGTTTGTTTAAATTTTTTCGAACCAATAACAATTGAAGAGAATTTTTGGAGCCAATGAGAAATAAGAAGTTCAAATTGTAAACGATTTTTAACAGTCATTAGAAAGAGTAAGAAAGATATTTTTTCGATCATATTTATGGATGTTCCATTTATGATATGTATGCTTAGTCCACAATTATGAACTGAGCCGTGATTGTCCATATTATGGGTTTCGTAACCATGAGTTAGATGCAGTTAACAAAATTATAATCACATCATCCATATTTCAAAATAGCCATAATTTTGGATACGACATCCACCAAAAATATAATTTCTTTGAATGTACAGTATATATTTTAAGTGAGAAATTTTCTTACTTAATCATCTCTTCAAAGGTAGAATTCCTTCTACAATTTTAGTTTTACACTGATATCTTATAGGAACTAACAGTGTGANAATAGCCATAATTTTGGATACGACATCCACCAAAAATATAATTTCTTTGAATGTACAGTATATATTTTAAGTGAGAAATTTTCTTACTTAATCATCTCTTCAAAGGTAGAATTCCTTCTACAACTAACAGTGTGATGGAGAATCTATATAAGATCACTAAACCCTCAGTACAATTGAACGTAAAGCTCCAAATGAAATCATATTACAGGCGAGAGTATTCTACTTTACAGGCAATTGCTCTTCCACTGAGCTACCGCGGTTAGATTTTTTTTCCCATCCGCACCGTTTGTTTTTTTTCTGTGACAAAGTAGAATACTCTATAAGGAATATCAGTGTAAAAACTAAAATTGTAGAATAAATTCTACCTTTGAAGAGATGATTAAGGAAGAACATTTCCCACTTAAAATACATCACATCATTACATCAAGAAATCATAATTGTGTAAAGTATATATTTTGTTTGGGCTGCACACATTTTATTGATAAGAAATTACATATTTTAATTGTTGTTCGTAATCTATTTTCATGCTAATAATTCTAATGTTTCAAAACCTTTGGTAAATGTTTTTTTTTTATTTACAACGCTTTTTCATCCGTGTGTCCATCTAAAGATTAAGGAACAATAATATACAACATGTCTAAAGCTCAAAAATAAAATTAAACCTAGTAAGACTCTAATTCGAGCTTTGTTCGGTTTTGTTGTAATTTCTAACCCATCAAAATTAAGAAGTTCGAATTAACCAATAGGAATTTTTATTGTATTCTCTCTTTCTGTCAAATTTCTTGAAACTTTCAAGAAAGCATTCAGAATAAAAGATTTCTTTAGATGAAATTCAACATATTCGCTGACAAAAAGTAGTAAATTTTATCCGTTTTTATAGTTAATATTCAACTAGTTTTCATATGTAAAATTTAAAATCAAGCTAAATAATAGTATTGATCCTAGTAAGACTCTAATTCTAATCCCAAAAACTTTCGAGCTTTGTTCGGTTTAGTTGTGATTATTAGGCAATTAAAATTTAGGAGTTTTTTTTAAACAATAGGAATTGTTTCATTTTTATTTTATCGTATAGAGTTTTCCGAGTTATTTGTATTGGTTCAAATTATTTTTATATCGTAAATCCAAAAAAAAAAAATACATTCTTTCATTTTATTTGAATGAATTTTTATCCATGTTTCAACTTTATATTTGATTTTTCTGGATAATATTTCTAATGTTGTAAGTTTTGGTGCTCGATAAGAAATTTGAAAAAGACAGACAAATTCAAAGCTGGAGGGTCACAACACATTTTTGTAGGGAGTGATGACGTTTCGAAAGGTTACAGATGTGTCAAAAGGTTAATCGTACAAACTATAAATCTTTAATTGTATCTCTTTTGTACATTACGTAATATGTACAAGACCAGATCCTGCATCCTGTTTGTAAGTTGAAGCAGATGAATACAAATCCTCGCATACAAGTCATTTGACCGCAGCAAGGAAGGTGTTGAAGTATTTAGCCAATACGATTGGAAATACTATCGTAGGAATCTTGAAGATTTATTTAGTTCATGCGACGCTGGCTAGGGAAGTGACGTAAATGAAAGACGGGTATTTACAGGATTTGTTTTTTTACTTGCTGGAGGACCCGTAACATGAGAAAGTGAAGTACATTGCCACTCTGTGAAACGATTAAAGAAGTAATATATCTTCGAAACTGGTTGACAGAATTGAAATTATCACATCTTCTGAATATGCCTACAACTGTTTATGGTATTGGTGTTCGCGTACACTTTATTCGAGATGTCTATGAAAAAATACAAGTTGAACTCAAACGTGTATATCAACAGATGAAAACGTAGCATAAGGCTTTATAAAGAACTTAGCCAAAATTCCGCCATTCCGCTCCTGAATAACTCCGGTTATATTTTAGGAACGTTCCTGGTATCCAGATCTCTACAAGAACCATTCAAATCCAAAAATATCAGTAGTCCGCGTACTAAATCCGTCCGGGATAGCAAAAGATACCTTGAAGGCTTTAAAGCAAGAGTTCGGAGCATCGTCAAAAGACCAAGTTTTCAAGATTTATACCGATTTCATGGATAGAAGCTTCGCATAACGCATTATGTGACTTTGGAATGACTTAAACCCTGGTCTTCGACATAAGAATGAGGATAAGCCTTCGAAGATGATCCTTGTTTTACAAAACCTTGCACATTTTACCCACGAAATATTTAACACAAATTTAATGCTGTTAACACGAAGTGAAGACCAAACGTTTGAAGAGATAAAAGCACAATTATTTATATTTGAAAGGAACTTCAACAATCAAGATGTTTCTCAAGGAGCTCTCGCAGCAAGCTCAAAGTCGAAAGCTATTATGCATATCCGAAGAAGTCAAAATCTAGTGATGCTTATAGTTACTACAAAAAGAAAGGCGGTTAGAACTCGGAAAGTAGTGCAGATGAGAAACTTGGCTTAGTTACAATTTGTAATGATGGTGTGCAATCGTCATAGGTTCAACTTGCTATGTCCGTATTCCAAGTCAAGAGAGGAAGAAGATGGATACAAAAGCTACGAAAGGTAATCTAGTTGTATATGAGAACAAAGAGCGCTACAGAGTGTATATTCCAGAAACCAATTCAATTGCTTATTTGTCCTGAGATATCTATTTTACGAAATGGGAAGAAACCATCCTGTTACCACTCAAAGATGTTGAGAATATTGACCAGGAATGTCCCGTAGATGGAACAAAAATCTGGGGAAGTTTCTTCTACCAATCTGAAAATGAAGTTTAGAGACCAAAGTAAGCTCAAGAAAAGTTTACAAAGTGAAGATTAATTTCGGATTAAGCTGTTCTGGCGCATTGATGTATGTTATACTCGGCACCAGACTTGAACAAACTTCAAGCAATAGTGCGATGCTGATTTCGGATGTTGTTTGAAAACTAGGAGATCAAGATGTAATGTTTCCTGAAGAAGATTTCCCATAAATACAGTTTCTATATATTACATCAGTTTCTTGTTTCATGTGCATTGCTTTTAAACACAAAACAAAAATTTACATAAAAATATTCAATAAACCCCTTTCGAATAAAAAAAAAAAAACAATATGTTACAAATAAATAACCCTCTTGACACAATTTCTTTAACAAAAGCATTCAATATTCCACCAACAAGAATTTTAAAAAGTCTACAATTAAATACAATGATTCATCATCATTGTCATCTCACATTCTTTACTTAATACTTTAAACGCTACCCGTAACCCTTCATCAACTGATTATCAATTATCATTATCTTTCCTTGTTCATCTCATCTCGTCCAATGCTATGTAATGTAATTATAATGTTCCTCCCAAAAAACAAAACTTTTTTGTTTAGTCATTACGAAACACATTCTTGTACCGATGGCTTAAATACCATCCATGATGACGATTATCATGATAAAGACTATCCATGAATGATGGATGAAACGAAATCATATGTCCTTTTGGTAAACAAATTAAATTGTAGCTTCCCTCCCCCTCAACCAAGACCCCAGTCATTCTCTCACTCTTCAATCTAAACCGTAACAAAATTGTTTGTTGGCTAAGAGTATAATTAGGGTAAATAAAAAAGATAATCGAAACAGTTATTTCAAGGGTTGCATCATTACCATAGCATATACGGATGAACTGAATATAGAAGCCCAAGGGTCTTCCAACCAGGAAATGAGTATCTAAATATTTTTATTGGATAATTGCTACATACGGTCTTCCGACTGACTATGAATATATTTTGTGGAACCATAAGGAATGGATTTACTATTATTGTTTTATTATAATGGGTTTTCAAATATATAAGTACAATATTTGTGGAACATCGGGAAAATAAGTATATTCTATTTAAAATATGGTAGATAATTAGGCTTAGATTGATGGACTGATTTATTGAGGACTAATGAACTAACTTATGTTGTTAATTTGGATCTAGGATGAAAGTAACAAGAAATTTGGAAGCTCGTTAAGGCAAAGAAAGCAAAAACAATTTTTTTTTTTCAATTTTTTTTTTGTGAAAAATACAAAAGCATACATTTTTGTAATTTTTTTAGAAAGTCTTTGAATTAATAAAACAGGGATGGGCGTTAATTAACATGGTAGTTAAACCAAGTTTTGGGTTAATAATTATTATAAAAATATATATTTCGAAAAGTTGGGCTGTAAAATAAAAGCAATTTCCATTCTTTGCTTTACTTTATTTATGGTTGGATTATCAAAGAAATTAAAATTCTTAAAAATCTACAACTAAGAATCTACAACCAACTAAGAAAATTTATATTTTAAATATTTTTTTAATCTAAACTTTTTTAGATACTCCTTCTTAGTCAAGAAAACCAAACATTCAGTATTTTTTCAAAAATTTAGAATGAAAATTTAGATGAAAAATATTAATTTTAACTCAAAATGTTTCATATCTGATGTTTGGTTTTCTTGACTCTAGCTATACTTGAGATTATATCTTCATTTCGATTTTAATAAACCATTCAAAAACGACCGCTCAGATAGAGTATCTGACTAGATCAAAACTGTCAGATAGGATTCAGAGGGTCATTTTCCCCAAAAAAATTTAAACAATCATTTTTTTATCTAAACGTTTTTAGATACTAGTTCTGAGTCCATAAAACCAAACACCAGATACTTTTCATGCACATTTTCGAAAAGATCCTGAAAAATAGTCAATATTTTTTCTTCAAAACGAGAAATGTTAAGATTCAAACTGAAATTTTTCATCAACTTTTCTTCTAATTTTCGGAAATGTATCTAATGTTGGGTTTTCTTGACTCACAATGAATATCTAAAAACGGTTAGATAAAAAAAATATTCACAAACAATGAGATTTCTTTGTTGGTTTTTTCCAATAAAGATAGATTTCTTTATATTCCACAACCATATAAATAAAAGACGATAGTTTGAGTTTCGGTTTGGATTCAAACCATTATCTATCTTTGAAAAAAAAAATATTGTTTTAATTTTTTGTTGGGGAAATTGTCCCTTCAAATCCTATCTGGCAGTCTTTCACTGGTCATAGATACTCAATCTGAGGGGTCATTTTTGGCTGTTTTAAAAAAGTTAAGAAGCAAAGTGTTTTGATGTAGAAACATTCTGAGGTAGCTATCGAGTTAAGAAAACCAAACATCATATACTTTTCATGGACAGCTTTGAAAATTTGATGAAAAATAGTCAATTTGTTTTCTTCTAAGTGAAAAATCATATACTTTTCATGGACAGTTTTGAAAAGTTGATGAAAAATAGTAAATTTTTGCTATTCTAAGTGAACAATTTTGAGTCTCAAATTGACATTTTTTATCGACTTTTCTTCTAATTTTAGAAAAAGTATCTAATGTTTGGTTTTCTCGATTCAGAATGAGTATCTGAAAACGTTTAGATAACAAAAATATTGTTTTTTTTGTTTTGTTTGGGAAAGTGATCCTTTAGATTGTATCTGGCAGTTTTGCTCTAGTCAGATAGTCGATCTGAGGGGTCGTTTTTGGAATGGTTTAGGAAAATGTAATATTTTTTGATGTGGAAATTTTCTTTGTAGCTATCGAGTCAGGAAAATAAGTCAAAGATATGTTTGAATAAAACATTATTTATTTAATTTACGTTCTAATAAATATATTTGTGTTACTTAGCCTTTAAATTTAAAAAAAATCACCACAGTAAAATGTTATAAAGAGAAAAAAACGAAAATCGTTCCGGCCCGAAGTACATCATTAACATAACCATTAGTCGTTAATTAATTAATGTAACGTTAACAATCAAAATCGGTGTTTTCGCCCATCCTTGTTATATCTGGAAAAATGAGCTTTCCAACTTATCTTCAAAAAGAAGATGCTTAGTTAAGCAAAAAGATGAACAATATCCAGGTATATCATCTATTCTTGTTAACGTTGACCTTGAAACTCTTATAAGCACGAGTTGACCAGATGGTATAATCCTATGATTCTGAAATGAGGATCTTGCAATATTACCATATCTCAAAGCAATCTATGAAGGCATTTTCAAATTGAATTATTTATTATATTATAATAATATTTAAACTCTACCGATGAAAGTGTGTAGTAATCTTCAAAACCGGCTGTATAATAAACATTCTGACGACCTGGACATTTTTCAGTGTGAAATATTCGCAATTTCGAAAACTTGTCTATCAATCAGTCAACTTGGAAATTCCAAATAAAAAATGGCCATCTGTGTTGACAGTGAGGCTGCTCTAAATCACTTATATCTCACACTGCTAGTAACACACTAGATGATTAAGCTAAAAGCGATGGCATCTACTAATTTTATAACGCTCATCTTTGTAGTAATATCGAAGGTCACGATGAAGGTGATCTGTTGGACAAGCAAGGATGTCACATGGCCCACAAAAACTCTTATTCCCTTAAGCGTTATAAAAACTGAAAGTTGTACCTGAAATATTTGTACACATTGTGAAACTACAGGATATTTCCGGAAAGAATTTCAAATCTAAGTTAAAGAATATTCTTGAATCTAAGTGGTTTTCAGGATGAAATGAACACGTGAATTTCATGTTTCAGGCGGTTCCATAAGGACCATCAAGGGATCAGTTATTATCAGAGTTAAAAGTTACTGACTAAAATCGAACTGCCAACCATGATCATCTTTACGTCTACTTAGAAATCAGAATCTTAAGCTAAGGCGAATGATGCTGAGTAACACCTGGAGCAATGTTTGAGCTGATGACAAGACTACGAAGATGTTTCTTACACGCAGAGGTCAAAGACAGGAAAGGCTCGAAGTGACCATGAATATTATTACCTTTGATTTAATTGGTCGCTCGAAAAAAGAGGAAGAATATACTTCCTTTTGCTTAAACGTGAACCAAGATAAGACAAGGAGATTTAAGAATATGTATATGATTGATTTTTGACTGTTGTTGGAATAGATTGATTTGGATGGGTTTAAGAACTTGTGGATTGATCAATGAATGTGTAGATGGATCCACATTGTCGATCCTTTATTACACGCAGTAAGCATAAAATAAATTGGGACGTACGCACAGGCGACAATACATTCATCAATCAGTAAATTAATCCATATATTCATCATTAAGTCAATCAACCTATTATAAAAAAATCCATGTATCCATCAATAAATTCATCTGACCATCAATTGAACGATCTATCCATCTACCAATATTAATCTATATAAATCAACATTCCTGCATTATGTATAATTAAATGCATTCATCAATCAATCTACACTTCAATCAATCCAGATATATCAATCCGCAAATTCTGTCTTCCAAGTTTTCCATTAATCTTCTGACCTTTATTTGAATATATATGTAGACAGTCCAGCAACGATAAAAGCCTAGACTTTTTGTCTACTATTCCGGAATGGAAAAAAATGTTGAACACATTTGTGAAATGAAAATTATGCGGGCCCCATGTATTTAGAGTTATGAAAGAGCGAATCAGCTATACTTAAGGTGACAATTAGGACTAGTCTATATTGTGTCTAGGAAAAGGAGTTAACTAAAGATTGTGTTCTAAGAGCAAACATATCATGAACAGCATACAATAGGAAATCGTCAGTGGTTCTTTTTGGTAAAAGCTAAGAAAGGTAATATTACTTACCACAGCCCACTGGAAAGACGAATAGCTATTGATTCTGACATAATGTTTACTTCCTGGGTGTGTATTGATTGCCCGGGAGACTTTGATTGCCCAGGAGACTGATTTTGATCACGTTTGGTGCCTATTCTGTATAGTATTTTCACTTCCATCAACTTTTGTCTTCAACAATCATATCCATGTGCCAGCAATATATTTTTCCCATAAAAATAAAACATAGTGACAACAAAAATATATCTGTCATTCTATCGTTTAACACATTTTCCGGTTTACAGGTGTGAAATAACTACTGTTTTCCCTTAAGACCATCCAATTCCAACCCTCTTCAACTAGTCCTTAAGTAAACATCCGCACTTATCGATGGTGTGAAATCATAAAACTGACCAGTGACCATGCATTTTCTGCAGCCAGTCATGACATGTACTATTATCATCAATGTAGTATATAGTGATGATCTATCATCATTTTTAATAAGACAAGTTTAATTGCTGTAATGTGCCACTAGATTTTGAGTTCGATTCCATTCAATGTAGATGATGATGAGATGAACTAGAGATCCTTCCCTAGTAGTTATATACTTGAAGTGGGCTGAATACTCTAATCCAATTCACTTCACATCACATCTTATAATAATCATCATCGCCTATTCATCTCGAATATTTTAATTGTTAAACTGGCTGGCGTTGTCTGTCATTCATTCAGACANGATTCCATTCAATGTAGATGATGAGATGAACTAGAGATCCTTCCCTAGTAGTTATATACTTGAAGTGGGCTGAATACTCTAATCCAATTCACTTCACATCACATCTTATAATAATCATCATCGCCTATTCATCTCGAATATTTTAATTGTTAAACTGGCTGGCGTTGTCTGTCATTCATTCAGACAAACAATCTCTGGCAACCTGCCAATTATATTTTCTTTTCTCTTCCCAACAAAACCACATTTTTTCTCGTAATTACTTAATTTACACAAGACGAAGAAGAAGTAAAAACCATTTCTTTCAATGGCTTAATTGCGTTTTGAATATTGTTGTGGAAGATTGAGAGTATATTCAGTTCAGTTGAGTGTTATAATTTCTGGAGCTCTTCAAGTTTCCATATTTAAATGAGATGAAACAAGAAATATTGATTTTTTACGTGAACCTTAACAATGAAGAGCTGGAGGGAAGTCAACAATTTTAACGATCGTCAGCGAATATGAGTTATGGCCCTTTGTGGTTAGCGGTTTAAGAAATAACTTAAGAAGAAAACTTATCGTTCAAATAAGAAGAAGAAGAAAAAGAAACCTTTTGTATATCGTTAACATCTTTGTTCTCACCTTTGCATTGATGCTTTTGCTATTCATTTCATTCCTTTCTTCAACACTCCATCGTCTTTTCTTGTAATAAGTAAACAATGGCCCACATTACCACAATTTTGATTAATGAAATATTGGACCGCATAACTCATCGTCACGTCATACACTTTTCTTCTTGCGTCTATGCAGTTGCCTGATGGATATCATTAGTGCGATGAGGAATTGTTCGTTTCGCGAATTCTCATCTCATTTAACTGATGGGATTTTGTCAGGATAATTAAGTGATTCACAAGGTATTTTATTAGATTTATATGATGATTTTAAATAAATATATTAATCATGGTGTATTTTCTATGATATTGAATGTTTGACTTGTTGATAAAGGTGATTATCTAATTCATCAAGTGGTATTTGAACGTGATTTGAAATATTAAAATTATTTGGAATATTGACAGTAAACGAGATACGAGGTCCAGTACATTTCCTTCCGAGTAAATCCTTATAGCTTCGTTATCAAAGACATTGCTGGGTACCCGCAAAGAGTTATAAATCAGGTTTCTCCAGTTTTGTTTAGCAGTTCTTTACGAAAAATGAAGAAGTTTATACTTTACAAGTCTAATATAATGATTTGTTGTCTCTTAATATGGCAGAGATTTTCGCATTTTGAACAATAGTAGTTTTTCCGACTAGCATAACAGAAAACTTCTCACTAAAAACTCTGATGTGTGCACAGAGGATTGAACTCAGAAATAGCCAGATGATATCTGTGAAAATAAGGATTATCGAAATTAGGAAGCAAGCCGAAGAATTGATCTTCCCTCTAAGTTGTAAACCATACAAAAAGCCCCAAGATCGTCTCCGAAGGCTTTAGAGAAAGAGTTTTTGAAGTCTATTTGGCGATTTGCAAAAGAACGACAAAGCTGATAATGCCAACGTAACTGTTTGACCAACTTATCCTACAAGGCAGGGATTTGACCACCGATAAATTGAGGTCGATGATAAATAAATAGCAAACCTTAATTTAAGCAAAAGTTGATGTACGGACCACAACACTTGCTAAGACCAATCATCTCAAGTGTGTGTTATCCGCTCTGAATTGGTCAACACAATTGTTCGTGAGGTATGCTTAGACTTGAAGGAAGTCGTCAACAAGTTTTTGCATGAGTTTCTAGGGGGAGTTTCTAGGGTATAGTGGACCTGGTAACAGGGTTTGGGGAAATAAATCGCGGACCAAAACCTACCAGACATCACTATGCCTTGCAAGAGATGAGAAGGATTGGACAGGGAGAATTTGAGGAATCTCGGAGTTGGTTTTGCTGTAAGAGGCGAATCCCGATTGTGCGTTACGCGATGGACGCCTATCAACGCGAGAATGTGCATACTCCGTCTGAAAGCCAGATTTTACAACATCACACACTAAAAAATTCAAAATAAAATTTCTCTTTTTCCGAAAAACTATGATCCTTCTGGAATTAGAACGAACTTCTTGAATTTCCGATAAAAACAACCAAAATCAAACAAAGTTTCTACTAAATCAACGCCAACTTTGTTTAATACAAAAAAATAATTCCCGTCTGACAATAATTTTTTTTGTTTTCTTCGGGTAAAATTTCTCCTGTGAGCGATAAAAATATGATCCTTCCTAAATTAGAGCAAACTTTTTTAAAATACAACAAAAATTTGCTCTGAGTTTAGCAAAATTTATTCTTAATGGAGCAAAAATCTTTATATTGTATTATTTCTTTCTTTTTTGAAGAAAAAGTGTTCATGAATANCAATTTCTCCCGTGAGCGATAAAAATATGATCCTTCCTAAATTAGAGCAAACTTTTTTAAAATACAACAAAAATTTGCTCTGAGTTTAG
>JXPG01032335.1:10568-21774 GCA_001015175.1 Megaselia abdita
CTCGAATCATATATGGTCATGTGATACATCATTTTGAAAGTACTAATAAGACCCATCATCCCCCATCAACATTTTTTTTACATGAGCGTAGGAAAGGGGGAATTAAAACAAAATGTGGATAACTTTGTTATATCGAATCATATATGGTCATGTGATACATCATTTTGAAGGTACTAATAATACTAATCACTCCCCTCAAAATTTTGGAAATACATGGACGTAGGAAAGGGGGAATTAAGGACAAATATATTTTTATGGACTTTACGATTCCTAGTATGATTATTATGGAAACACATTAGCATAGTAACCGAGAAAAAATCAAAAGAAACCAAATAGTTCTTTGGGTAAATTGATTGAGGTAAATTTCGTGAAAAGAAAGAAACCACTCAAAGTCTTCTTAAAAGAAATTATGGTAGTTGAATAGACTCTAGCGAGAAAATTGTACATTGCACATTTTCCGGATTAAGTCAATGAAGGTAAGAATGGGATCAGATGGGCTGTAAAGTGCTTTAAGCAATAAACATATGCAGGGCATGATGGTATTTTTCCTGCAATTATCCAACAATCCCTTTACGTTATAATGCCATGGGTTGAGGAAGTTCTTAAAGCTTCTCTAATTCTAGGGTATATTCCAAAGGTATGAGAAGAAGAAAAAGTAGTTTTAATGAAGAAAGCTGGTAGAACTGTTGCGAAACCAAATAAAGCCATGCATTTTAAAATGGAAACATTATTAAAATCGTAAAGTCCTCAAACCAGATTTTAAAAAAAAACATATTTAACGAATTAAACAGGGTTCTTATAAGAAAAAGTAAAAATTATCAAATAAAAAATGGGCCTTCATATTAAAACTTTTAAAATTAGACAAGTTTTAAAAATCAATGTTTGTGTTAAAAAAATAAACATGTGTTACATTTTTAAACAGCGAATATTGTTCTTTTTTTCCTGTTTTATATATTTTTTTTCAACATTCTATAATTTAAATTTTAATGTTGTTTTTCAATTTCAAATTGTTCAATTTGTATTGTTTTGAAAGTTTTACAAGAAATAATATTTTAATTCAAAAGAATTCACACTATTTGAAATCTTATTGAATTTTTGTTGCTTTCAAATTCAAAATCTTAAGTATTTTGTTGATTTTTTTATTATTCTTAAGCAACATTTTTCCTTTAATAAAAGTATTTTTCTCACAAAGTTTAAAAACCTATTGAAATCCGATAGAATACTAAACATAATCTAAACATAAATTTTTGAAATGTCAGCTATTTCAGTAAATGTTTTCTAAATGAGAACAAGAGCCGTTGGTTCTTCTTGTTTCATTTTTATTTCTAATCTCAAAAATGTCGTCAAAACGTTTGAAAACGATTCAGAAAAATGTTAATGTGTTTGTGCGTATCCATAGTGATTTTAGTTATTCCTTGACAAAAAATTTAAAAAAATGTTAGCGCTAGCGAAATTTAATTATTTAGGAAGATTTACTTCTGTTCTTGATCGAGAATTTGCCCCGGGCTTAGGAAAATTTTGAGTATTTTCGAAATATCAATATTTTGTTAGACTCTCTTCATTTCTTAAATTTTTGTTTGGCTTTCTTTGAATTGTTGTAAGATTTTTTAAAATACTTGAGAAGATCTTTCGTAATATGTAGGAAATAAAGTTTGAAAATTATGATAAGGTTGATTTCATGCTTTATTAAGCGAATTGTTTTAATCGTCCATGTTGGTTTGTTCGTTAAGTATCTGCTTTTTCTCACGATCGGTATTTCCGACTATTAAAACACAAGCCTTCATGAATCTAGACAACATCTCAAACGGATCTACATTCAAGTGTTTATTGTTGCCAAAAGAATTTCAATAAACATACTACAACATCCATTTCTATTAAAATTGTAGTGGTTTGAAAAGTTCGAATGTTGAATTCAATTGTTTTCATAACTTTGTTCAGTTTAGAGTGAGAGATCTTAATTTCATCAGGATTAATCCAAGCTTTATAAAAATCTTCTCCTACATCTACTTCGAGGGTGATTTCGCTCTAGGACTTAGGAATATTACCATAGACAAAACGAAAACGCTAGTATTTCCTTTCTTTTTTTGTTTGGTTAGGAAACATTTCGGAAATTGATATTTTCCACTGAAGCGAAACACCCTAGCAAAGTAACCGAGAAGGAATCAAAAGAAACCAAATTGTTCTTTGGGTTAAATTGATTGAGGTAAATTTCGTGAAAAGAAAGAAACCACTCAAAGTTTTCTTAAAAGAAATTATGGTAGTTAAATAGAGTCTAGCGAGAAAATTGTACATTGCACATTTTCCGGATTAAGTCAATGAAGGTAAGAATGGGATCAGATGGATCCCATATACATACACAATACACATATGCAGGGCATGATGGTATTTTTCCTGCAATGATCCAACAATCCCTTTACGTTATAATGCCTTGGTTTGAGAAAGTTTTTAGAGCTTCTCTGCTTCTTGTGTATATTCCAAAGGTATGAATAGTAAGATGGGCTACTAAATAGAGATCTAGGAGTAAAAGCAGACTTGAGCCTGTTCTTTTCAAAAGGAGCTACGAGATTCCCAATTTTGACGAAATTAGATGGGAAAGTTTGTCTGACACAGCTAAATACCTAGAATAAAAAGCTGAGCTGGAGCCCGAATGTAGAAGCTAAAAGAAAACAGACACTAATTAGTGACAAGTAAGAAACCATAAGGTCAACACTACAGGACTCTATAAATCATACAAAATATTATTCCATTAAACCTAAAGAGACCTACCTCAATGCTTCAGTCTCTGGGGTATTTCAATCAAAGAAAGACATTGTGAAATAATTGATAGTTTCATTATCATGAGGTAATATAGAAGGGACAATAACTAAAGGAGGCGAACCAAGCTAGAGTGCTGGAGATGGGATCAAAACTTCACCTGGAAAATGAAAATGCATAGCTTTTAAAACCCTCCTAGTTTGTAAGGTTTGCAAATTCAATTCCTATGAATACGAAATAAAAAAAATGAATGCATACAAAAATGACTCAAGACTCCAACTAAAAAATCTACTTCACAATTAAAGGAATGCAATCCATTAATAATTGTTTCCAATCAATTACGTCAAGTTTAGAGAACAGAGGAATATCGTAAACAAAAGAAAAACGATAAAAACGCAAATCAAACAAAACATTCTAGAAAAGTCTTGAGAAAGAAAAATTCATCTTAGCAACAAGAAAATAATAAACTAAACCCCTTCCTTCCTTCCGACCTTCCCCTTCTGTTTTTATCAGAACAGTAACTCGATTTCTGTCGAATTCCAGAGCAAAGCTAAAAAGACGAGGAACCAAAAAATAAAACAACAAAAAACAACCACCTTTGTTGAAACCCTCAACAATGCCTCAAAAAATAAGAAAAAGGAAAAAGTTATATAACTTACGTTCTTCTTGATGTATTCCCTGGTGTCGACCGGGAACGAGTGCCAGCGCTGGACATACTCCTGTGTGACGTTGACATCTTTGCTGGTGAGGTGGTTCTTGAGTTGAAGGCCAGCGGCGATTCTCGCCACTGCACTGTTTCCGGTATTGGCTAGGATGTCGGACAGAGCTTTCAAGAACTCTGGTGGGTTGGAGACGGCTGCCTGTTCCAGAAATGTTTTCGCTTGGAGCAGTTCATTTTTGTCTAGAAAGGGGGAACATGGAAATCATTTTAATTTTTCATTCGCGAAAATTCAAGAAAAAAAAAACAAAAAATTGTTTTCTTTAGAAAGAGACGGAGATAACGCGGCGCCACTGTCACAATTTTTGCACACGCAGGGAGGAGGGTTAGGAAAAATGGCATTTTTGGAAACGTTTTCCTTGATTTTCAGGGCGTTTTCATCCTTGACGCTCTAGATCACATTCACTTTTGTTGGGAAACCTACCTGGTGACACGGTTTTCTCCAAGATTCCGATGAGTTGATGGTTCAGTTGGATGTTCATTATTGCTGTTTTGTTGGTTTCTTTCTTGACACGATTTTCGATTAATCTTGTGTTTTTCTCGATTATTTGCGATTTATTGAATGATTTTCTTTAAATAAAGGCCGGGCGTCAAACTACTTTCGCACATGGAAAAACGAACAGTCTCAGTTAAGATTCAGTTACAGGACAAATTTGATTTTCACGGAAAATTCCCAGGGATTTCAACAGGGCGTTGTCACAGTGTTGCTGGGCTTACTTATTCTATTGCTTGTTCAGCGGGTGAAAATTCGTGTTTTGCGTTGAGAGAAAGAGAAGGCATTATGATATAAGGAGAGGTTGTACAAATGTACATATTTCAAGGCATTGTTTTTTTTTTTGGGGATTTTTCAAATGTTATTTGAAATTGAACAAAAATGATTTTTTTTTATATATTTTGTTGTTTTTTAATTTAGTAACATAGATAAATATAATAGATGAGCAAACGTAGAACAAGTTCATTGGTCATTTTAGTTTATTCTAAGTTCAATAAAAAAAAACGTTGATCAGAACAAAATCATTTTCATTCCGATTGTGTTCTGAATAAAATTACATCGATGTTTTTTTTTATTGAATTTTGTACAAGGTATCAGAAATTTTTATGTTATATAATATATTTCTTTATATTACAAAGATAAAAGTTTGTTTAAAAAAAATTTTACAAAAAAAATTGTTTTTTTTTTATGGAATTTTCATAATTTTATCAATCAAAATAGTCTCTAGAAAAAAAGTTTCATTACAAAGTCAATTTAAAGAAGTTGATTTTTCAAAAATATGTAAAATTTGTTTGTTTTTTTTTTTTTTATGAAAACTTTTTAATTTAATAAATTCAAATACTTTATAGAAGAAGAATTTTGTTAACAAGTCAATTTAGAGAAGTTGATTTTACGAAAATGTTAATGCAAAAATTCAAAATTTCAGAAATTATATTATATTTATAATAATATTTTTTTGTTTTTTTTTTTGTATTTTTTCAAAGTTTGCGATTTGTTTCCATATTTATGAAAATTTGGAATCATGAAGCATTAGAATTTTCATTTTCAANATTTTGTTAACAAGTCAATTTAGAGAAGTTGATTTTACGAAAATGTTAATGCAAAAATTCAAAATTTCAGAAATTATATTATATTTATAATAATATTTTTTTGTTTTTTTTTTTGTATTTTTTCAAAGTTTGCGATTTGTTTCCATATTTATGAAAATTTGGAATCATGAAGCATTAGAATTTTCATTTTCAAATATCAAACATTAATTTAAGGGAACTTCTAAATTCTCGAATTGCATATTTTATTTTGAAAACATCAAACATTGAAATAACAAAAAAAATGTATTTCATTTTTACATTTTTTTAACTTTATTTAAGATTTTATTTTAATAATTGACTGATAAATAATAATTAAAATACTTTTTTCATTTATTTTTTATTTGAAAATCTATATAATTCCATACTTTCTGATATTTTATTATGGATGTTTTTTTATAAATATTTAAAACAAAAAAAGAAGCCAGTTTTTTAACAAAAAACGCAAAAGATTTTTGGTGCTGAAAAATTCTTCAAATTTTGATATTTTACAAACTTTTCTTCTATAAAGTATTCTAATTGATTAAATTTAAATTTTTTAAATTTCGGGTTTTACCAAACTTTACTTCTATAAAGACATGTTCATAAAAAAACAATATAATTTTTTTTAAATTTAATAAATGTTATATTATTTCATGAAAAATATGAAATGAAAATTAAATAGGAAACACAAAATTTAAACGATATAAAAATCAAATTGTATACAAATTAAAAAAGCGTTTAAGTATTTTTTTTTTATAAAAATATCAAATACATTTAAATAAAAAAAAAAAAAAAACAAAGAAATATTAAATAAATTTTAATTTTTTATTAATTTTTATTTTTTGTTAATATTTTAATTTTATATTATTTTTCATTTCATAATAATAAAATTTTCATTTAATTCCACTGAATTTTCATAAAATTTGTATTTAATTTCCTTTTGAAAATTTAATTTTTTATTTCGAAAAATGAATGAAAATTAAAGTAATGAAATACTTTAATTACTTTAATGTTTTTATTATTTTCTATAAACATTTTTTTTTTTTAATTTGTATTTCATATTTATTAAATTGTTAATTTGTTTTTAAATTTTAATAATGATTCTGTAAAGTATTTTAATTTATTATATTAGAAAGTTTTCATAAAAAAAAAACGAAACACTTTTTTTCATATTTTTGAAAAAATGGAAATCTTTGTGATTTTTTGTGCTGAAAAATCAACTTCTTTAAATTGAGTTTGTAATGAAACTTTGTTTCTAGAGACTATTTTTATTGATTTTCATAAAAAAAGAACAATTTTGTTAAAAACATTTTTGTAAACAAAATATTGTTATCTTTGTAATATAAAAAATATTATATGAAATTAAAATATCCGGGGCTTTGTACAAAATTCTATAAAAAAAACATCGATGTAATTTTATTCAGAACACAATCAGAATGAATATGATTTTTTTTTTTATCAGAACATCAACGCTTTTTTATTGAACTTAGAATTAACTCTTAATGTTAAATAAAACTTATATATTGTTTAATTTTATAATTTTAATTTTTGTTGATTTTTTTTTTAAATTCCAATTAGTTCTTATTTAATATTTCTTTATTTTTTTGTTATATTTGAATTTATAATATATTTATAATTTTTTTTTTCATTAAACGCTTATTTAATTTGTATACAATTTGATTTTATATAATTTTCATTTATTTTATTTTCTATTCATTTTTATTTAATTTTTTAGGTTTTGTTTATACTTTAATTTTATATTATTTTTCATTTCATAATAATAAAATTATCATTTAATTCTATAATTTTTTTATTTAATTTCCTTTCGAAAATTTAATTTTAAATTTCGAAAATTTACTTTATTTTTATCCAATTTAGTGTTTTTTAAATTTTTGTCTTATTTTCTATTAATTTTAATTTTTTTAAAATTTGTATTTCAAATTTATTAAATTGTCAATAAATTTGTTAAATTTTTATTGGATTTTCATAGAATTTTAATTTTATTTCGGTTTAATTTTCATTTCTTTTATTTTGGTTCAATTCTCATATGATTTTCATTTAAAATTAGTTTTTATTTGAAAATTATATTTCAAATTTTCAATTAATTTGTTGTTTTTTTTTTTTATTATTTCATATTTATTTAATTTTAATTGAATTTCTGTTAATATTTTTATTAAATTTTCATTTTATTTCTATTCGATTTTTTGTTTAATTTTCATTTAGTTTTTGTCAAATATTCGTTTGATTTTCATGTTTAATTTTTTGTTTATTTTATTGAATTTTTGTTAAGTTTTAATTAACTTTTATTAAATTTTTGTTTGATTTTCATAACATTTTCATTAAATTTTTATTTGATTTCTGTTTAATTTTCATAATTTTGTTAAGAATTTTATTTTGATTTGCATTTGAATTTTATAAAACTGGATTTTAATATTTCTGATAATTTAATTTCCATTTTTCTTTTAATTTCTGTTTTATTTTCATTTAATTTTAATTAAACTTCCATTTGACATTCTTTAAATTTTAATTTCGGCTTAATTTTCATTATATTTTTATTTTTGTTTGATTTTCATAAAATTTTAATTTCTGTTTAATTTTATGTATTATTCATTTGATTTTTTTTTTTTTAACTTTTCATTTAACTTACATTTTATTTTCATTATATTTTAATTTAATTTCAGTTAAATTTTCATTTGATTTTTATTCAATTTTAATTTGATTTTCATAAAATTAAACAAAAATTAAATTAAATTTTTGTTTAATTTCTTTTTTCATTTAATTTCTGTTTAATTTTAATTTGATTTCGTTTAAACTTTCATTTAATTCGCTTTATATTTTCATTACATTTTTATTTAATGTTCATTTGATTTTTATTCAATTTTGTTTAGATTTTCATGAAAAATTCTGTTTTATTTCCATTTGATTTTCAAAGTTGTTGTTATTTTCAAAAAGTTTTCATTAGATTTTTTATTTAATTTTCATTTTATTTCCATTTGATTCAATTTTTATTTCATTTTCATAAAATTGTTAGTTTTTTGTTTTGAATTTTATCTTATTTAATTTTAATTTGATTTTCTTTAAATTTTTATTTATTTTCTGTAAAATTTTCATAATTTTTTAATTTAATTTAATTAAATTTTCTTTTAATGTTCACCTTATTTTCACAAACTTTCTTAAAATTAGTATATTTTTATTTATGTTATTTATTTAAAATTTGTTTAATATTTTTGTTTTGTAATTGTTATTTTATTTAATTTGTTTGTTAACTCTTCTATACGTTTAATGTGGCTAAATAAATATTTGTTTAACTTTTTGGTAATTTTGTGTTCAAGGTATGTTTAGATGATGTTTAGTAGTCTAGATGGATTCAGATTACCAACATAAAATTACTATACATTTTCGCTTAAAGAGCTAAAAGACGTTTATTATTTATTCAGTTGTTGTTTGTTTAAATGTGGTTAGCTTGAGAAGCTTTTTAAATATGCAATTAGTAAATGTTCTCATAACATTTCTACTAAAACTATCGTAGAAGAAATTCAACCATTAATGAGATTATTAAGTAAGGAAATTCTCCCTTAAAAATACACAACATCTCAAGAAATCATAATTGTGTAAGCAAATTCGATAAATTACAAATCGCGACTGAGGATGAATTTCAGAACATTTGTTCAGATAAAGAGAACGAATTTTTTTTATTTTTTTGAAATGAAATCAATGCACATACAAACCACACAAAAACTCACCCTCATTCCCTTTACTCAACAATGACAAAGTCAAACATAGCTAAGACATACAAATGTGAGAAAAATGTTTTACGCTTTTACATGTATAATACATTATTTGTGAATACTATGTGAACGATATACTAAAGTAATCTTTAAAGAAATAAAATGTCATAATAAATCCCCATTCATAACAAATTAAGATATGACAACAGAACAGTAAATTAGTTCTCAAAGGAAGAGCTTACATCATGATAAACCAAACCACTAGTTGCTTGGATGTGCATCATTCTCTTTCAGCACGCACACTCGATTCAGCCTCCAATCCCCCCAAACGAAATCGAAAGTGACCGAACAGAAAGATCAAGGTTACAACTTTCTCGCCGGGAACTCATGAAAACACAATGACGTCACACGGCAATCAGTTTATGCGTAGTAGTGCATTCGAGTAAGACCATCAGACAACTTATAGTCAGTGCAGTTTTGAATCTCGACCCGTTAACTTGTTCTCGGAAATAAATAGTATATCAAAGAAAACACAACACACTCACTGAGTTAGATGATAAGGATGCTGTTAATAATGTCAAGCTTTTATTTGCTGGTTCTTATATGTCCATTCATCTGGTCCGCTGCTGCAGATTTGTGTAAGTGCACTCATATCTATTTTTCCTCATTCCATTTGATTATGAAAACATGAGAAGTAGACATCTACATTCAGAGGAAAGAACACATTCTCTAAGGACCTTGACCTATTTTTCAGCTTACGAGTCTTTGAGGGACAAAATCATGGAAACGGAAAAGTTGTCGGCTCTTGGTGGTAATGTTTGGCTGTCGGAAAAGGAAGAGAAAGCTAATGTGATTTTAATGCACGCGAAAAAGAAGGAAATCGATGAAGGGCTCAGTAAACCGGATTTGTATCCGCCCGGGATGCACTTTTTCCAAGCGAAACCTTTGATACGACAAAGTGAGGTTTTCCGTATTATTCAGAAAATGCCGAAAGGAGCTTTCCTCCATGGACACAACACTGGGATTGTCTCGTCAAAGTGGGTTATAAGGAATTTAACGGCTCAGTTTAATCTCTACATGTGCAAGGACAAGAATAATTTGGTGTTGTTCACTTTTAAGAATATGACACAATGTGTATCGGAGATGAAGAACATTTGCGTGGAGAGGTTGAATACGCAGAACAGGTCACAATACGATAGGCAGATGGAAAAGCACATCAACATGTACACCATGCATCCGGAAAGTGAGTATTTTTAGGTGTCTACCCAATGAGAAATCTTATCAGAACATTTAATAATTGCATGTTTAAAAAACTTCTTAAGCTAGCAAAATTGAAACAAACAACAACTGAATGCTTAGTTAATGTCTTATAACTCGTCAATCATTAAGGTAACTCTGGATACATCAATTTTGTGTAGGTACTCTGAATCCGCCTTTAACAGAATCTAAGCATTACTTAAACACAAAATAACCAAAAAATTAAACCATTGTTTATTTAGCCACATTATGCATAGAAGAGCTCTCTGAAAGCTCTTATATTTGTTTTCTATGCAGAGGGCTTGATTTTTCAGCTATTTTAGTAAATGCTTACTAAATGTGGACAAGAGCCTTCGGTTCTACCTGGGTTTGGCTATGGTGTCCATCACACATGGAGATTTCAATCGTCTTCACTCTCTCGTGTTGAGCTGCTTCCGTCGATTTACCTTTTATGTAGGCGTGATGATTACCAGCAATAATATGATCTCTAAAGTGACGTCTAAAATCCGCTCCAGTATCTTCAGAACGAATGAAAATAGGTCTATAGTCTTTCGCTTTGGAGTGATTGGATCCCGCTTTAGGTATAGAAATGACCTTCACCTGTTTCGACATAGAATTATATTTTGAGTAATACATCTGTTAAAAATATTTATAAGAAGGGAATATTCTCTATTGAGATTGATTTTATGCTAATGATTAGGAATATTTAGTCTGTTCATTTAAAGCTTTTTACGAGTTATTAGAATATCAAAAAATACATCGGTGTAGGTTTTCACTAAAAAATATTGTTTTTAAATATGAAATGATTTATTGTGAGAAGTCTTTATTTTTTGCACAAAATATCTGAATATTTTTGCTCTGACATTTTTTGTATGTTTTATTAGGAATTTAGATTTTTTTGTCTCAGGTAGGTAGACTACAATGAGAAACAAAATCCCCAATGTGTGTTGCACATATGTACCATACACATTATTTTGATCAGTTGCCAATACACATTTATTGTGTATACTACATGTTTGAATGTGTAATATATATATAATATATAAGATCATATTTGTAGTTATATATGCATTCTTAACAAAATTATATAATTTATAACAGTTTTCATCATTTACACCATTAAGGACATTTATTTTATCACTAAGTCCAAGGGTTATCATACACACAAAATAAGACGCCTCTAGAATTC
>JXPG01032345.1:912-11741 GCA_001015175.1 Megaselia abdita
ATACATTTATATATATATACATATATATATATATATTATTAGAAAAAACATAAATAATTTAGTTATTGAACAAATAATGATGATGTAAAATAATGGCGGATTTGTGATAATCAAATTGTTTTTCGTATTGATATAAAATATTATTTTATGTGTCTGTGATCTAAAGATATATAAATATAAAGATGCTAGTAATATTAGCGTATAACATTCCTCGATATATAAACGTAAGCAACCTTATTAATGATTAAATAGTTGTTGGCAGAAAACAACTATTCTTTAATGTGCGGAAAATGCATTTCTTTTATCGATTTTCGATCGAAAAGCAAAGATCGAAAAGGGATGGTATTGTATTCAATTGAATATAATCTGGCTTACCCTTTTGACATAAAAAAAGTCGCTTTGATAACAAACCAAACTTTTGATTTTTGTTATCAAGAAATCTAAAACTCTTTTCAAAATATATTTTTGAATCACAAAAGCTAAACATTTGTCCTCCGATATGAACTCAATATTTAATAGGGTTTGAACTTATATAATATGACAAATTATCCTGAGGTTCAGTGTAGAAGAAATACCTACCAAGAATATTATGATTGAAATCCATTTATTTTATTTAAGCAATAACCCAATAATATATAAGTAGTAAAATCTTCTTAAATTGCAGACATAATACATTTTGCAGTGACGACGAATCAATGAAACCAGTAGTCTGATATACATGATAATTTTTAATCAACAATTAATAGCGTCGCACTGATGAAAACGGAAAGTATGCGCGCTATGAAGTTCATTGATCTTGCCTTGACTTTCCCAAAAACAAAATCGCGCGCATATATATATCAACACAATTCGTTGTTGTCGATTTCTGTTAAGAAATCATTTGAACAAATAACTGATAGAAATAAAACAAATCTATAATTCGATCTCATGTTAGCTATATATACAGAGAGTTACTAAATTTGCAATAAATAAACGAGACCATTAGTGGAGGAAGCAATGTTTGTGTATTCAACAATCAATCAACAGCACATTGCTTAGATGCAGCTACAATATATTTACAATTTCATTGTGGCATATCTAAGATTGTATTTGTGGTTTAAAATTCCAAAATCGACATCACTTTAGCTCTTACTTACTAATGTTTTAAATATTAACCAGTATCTTTAAAGTTTTGAACATTCTTATTTAAAGAAAAAGCTATATTCAGAATAATATAAATAATAACTCAAAGTATGAGATCTATCGGCATAATGAGTTAGTTCGCATACATGATTATATCATTCAATAGCTATATTTAATGACGTTAAAAAAAAAGAAAGTGTATAATTTATTTCATATCTACATATATTTTTGAATCATGACGAAAAATGCAATTCTGGTTTATTTTTTTGACAAAATGAAATTAGCTTTAAAACGAATTCACACAACGAACAAAAGGTAGTTTAAGGTTTAGAAGTAATATTAAGTAATATTTGCTTTCTATGAGCTTCCAGCTGTTTTTCTACATCAGTGCTTTAGATTTTCCTTCCTCTAAATATTCTCTTAAATATTGATGGAAGCCTTCTTCCATAATATCTGAAACAAGAGATTCTCGAGATTTTTTTTAACTAGCATGAAAATTTGTTAATGACAATCAGTTTTTACCAACTGATCTCTTCGATGACATTACATGACGCTTTCTCAAAAGATTTCCTGTAAACATTTCAAAAAGGAATCGGAAATCGGAATCTGATTTTACTAAGGAATATTCGACAAAAAATTTGACTTATTGTTTTTGGCTTTTGACACAAAAAACAAATACAACATATAAATTTATTATTATTAATACCATAGACATATATTTTTCATAGTTCTGTTAATTTTGCGGAGGAAAAATAGATTCTGATTTTCAGTTTCCTTTTCTTTTTTATAATGAATTAAAAACATTAAGTTTATCAAAAAGTCATTTTATATAATAGCTATTTCTAGACAATCCGACTTCTCAACCAAAAAAATATTTCAAATCTTCGATAGTATGTTACTCATACACAACATTCTAATATTTTTTAAGCAGTGTGCTTGATCTTTTTATAGAGATC
The DNA here is from genome assembly GCA_001015175.1 of Megaselia abdita. Classification (NCBI taxonomy): domain Eukaryota; kingdom Metazoa; phylum Arthropoda; class Insecta; order Diptera; family Phoridae; genus Megaselia; species Megaselia abdita. The sequence goes on from JXPG01032345.1 coordinate 2,991, forward strand.
AAACAAAGTCTAAAAGACACTATGTGTTGGAGATTCGCGGATTGAACCTATCGACATATTTTTTATTTAATATAACTTCTGTCAACAATATTTGTCCCAAATTGAGTAGAAAAAGAATGAGAATGATATATGATAGCGAGGAATTAACAACAAGTCGTCGCCATATTAATAATAAGTAAGAGAAATTGATTCTTTTGAATCTACAGTGTAGTTTCAAATTTATTGTTCTTCCCTTTGTTGGGAAAAATAATTGGATAGCTTACATCTCAGACTTAAATGGATAATTTCGAATTTCTTGTTTTTACAAAAACGGACAAGATGTGAACAGGTGTGATTCTTGCCTTAGAACTACTTTCATTGAGGTAAACTTGTTATGCTTTAAAAACTTTACTAGATTTTATATTGTTTCACAACCAGAGTAAAAGTATATAAGATGTATTTTTATTAAAAAATAAAGTCTCGTTGAGTATTATATTAATTTACTATAATTACATTACATAAAAAAATAAATAATTCGTACATGGAGCCAAATATGACTCAAGGTGTAGTAGTGATGTTAAGGCATGTTTGCTTTCAATGCGCTTATCAGCGCATTTTTCCCTCTTCCTCTGAAGCAAGTGATGAGCTGTTGCCTATTTTAACGATTAATGTGATTCCAGGTAGTAACTCCGAATCACACTAAAGAAAAAACGGAAGGCAAGAGCGATATCACCTACACCTATTATTAAATTACATTATAATATTGAACGTAACCAATTATTGAACCAATATCGTTTAAACTCTAATTTACAATATATGTTCATATATACTATATCAATATACTGCATTAAATTAATAACTGGTACTGATGTTGGTCTAAGTCCTATTTCCTTTTCCAATTAGGGTGATATGTGATAGGTGCAAATTTAAAAAGTATTTGTACTTATAAGGTTATGACCTACCTTTACATTTAACAACACACAACTCCTGGTTTTTCAAAGCACACTGACATTTCTTGTTGCTATAATGTACTTTATTTTGGATACATTAACCTTTAGTTCCATAATTCCCGCAGCCTTCTCAATCCCTAGGAAACTATATTAAACATCGACTCACCTAGTAGTGTGTAAAGTGTAGTCAATATTCCTGTTTTCATGGTAAATTTAACTATTCGCATGGTAACGTCAGCGAATACCAAAGCGATAGAAAATATTACTATTATGTTACCATTCGCTTTAACTATGATAAATAGTTATATTTACTATTCTGATTTTAACCCTCCGAATAGTTATTTGTTACTATTCGATAAAACTATTCCTATCGTTAAATTCACCATTCGTTTCTAACTCCTCAACACAATCGAAAAACTATAATATTAAATAATGTTAGTATTTTGAGTTTTATTTCCATATTAAATCAAATTCCCAGCATAACATTAAATTATAAAATTTTATTAAAATTTAAAATGGTGAATTGTAATCATTTTCATTATTAATTTTGAAAAAGTGTTGTATTAAAAATGTAGTTATATTAATGCGAATCTTATTTTTGGTATTTTTAATGTAATAGTAATTTTAAGAAAAACATCCAACGCCTTGAGCCTCTTCAAAATTGTAAATTATATCTTGAAAAATAAGTTATATGGGAGTTGTAGTTGAGAAGTTTAACATAACATATATTCACAACTTGAGGTTTTTTTGAATAATTTACACTACTTCACGTTGATCACCTGCCTTACAACCCTAATTTCCATCTATTTAAACTAACTTTTTTTTTAGATTTAAATATTTTTGATATCATAAATTAATAAATAGTTTGTTAAATATTGGATATAATATATTTTGAGTTTAAACAGAATTTCAAAGTGTTGTTATAAGTTTCGACTTTGACGTCGCGCGGTATATCAGAAAGTTCATAGTCGCCGCCTTTTTCTAAAAACCTTTGAGTTCTCAGCAAAGTGGTAGAACAAAAATGTTTGGGTCTGCAACTAAATATATTACTGTTCTCAGGAAATCTTACTATCGGAATAGTAAATTCAAAATTTTACCTTACGACATGGTAAAATTGAATAGTTACTATTCGCATGGTAATAACTTTACCATTCTTTTCCTTGGGTGTACCAATAATGTCAATTTTATAAGCATAGCCCGGGATTTGAGTAATTTTCTTGCAGATGCTATTGTGTGGAACGTTTAGGATACTGATTCCTCTGTAATTGGAGTAAAACTTTTTGTCACCTTATTTCAATGATCGATTCATGTTTCATTGGTCCAAATGTTAGTAATGACCTAATGTATGTGATCCCCTAATTTCTCCCCACCGCACTTGAACAGTTCAGCAGGAAACTTTTTTGTTGTTTTTTAAGCTTTCGAGAGCTGTACGGACTTCAGTAATAGTGGGTGCCTCAATCTCTAGATAGCAGACAATGAAGTCTCAACTGCCTCCCATTAAGCGTGTCAACCTGCTAAATAGCTAANATGACCTAATGTATGTGATCCCCTAATTTCTCCCCACCGCACTTGAACAGTTCAGCAGGAAACTTTTTTGTTGTTTTTTAAGCTTTCGAGAGCTGTACGGACTTCAGTAATAGTGGGTGCCTCAATCTCTAGATAGCAGACAATGAAGTCTCAACTGCCTCCCATTAAGCGTGTCAACCTGCTAAATAGCTAAATCACAGCATTTAATAGAATACTGTTGTTCTTATTTTTGCATGGGAATGTAACTTGCTTACGGCGATTTGTTAGTTCATATTTGTTGTTGTAGAACTTTCATATGTCTTTGATGTTTCGATATCAATGAAATCTTATCACTAATCGTGTTGTTTTCTCTTCTATTAAGGAAAAGTCTATATACGAGCTTTCTTTCTTCAGAAACAAATCTAAAAGCTTTCCGGGATGTGGATTTAAAGCTGGCTTTAAGCCATTCAGCGCAAGCCTCATTTATAATCATTCTTATCATTCGGAATTTATTTGATCAAGCATATTACTGAGCTTACTCTTATACTCATATCATATGCTTCAATGTTGTGTTTCTTGTATGTGATAAATGCTGTTTTTCCTTTTACTGGAAATCTTTGCTCAGATTTTAACCCTGACCAAGACATGGTCCGAGCCCATTTCAACGCCTCCCATTCAACGCAAAATGTATTTTTTGTTTGAAAAGCCGATATATATAAAAAAATAGGGAAGATCATTTGAGTGAAGAAACTGTAAGAAACTTTTTTGCGAACTTAACACAACACTTACTTTTTAGCGTTACTATACATGGGTTAGAATATTTATAACATACATTTGGATTAATCCTTTAGTGTATGCTATTAATTTGTAAACCGGATAGTGATTTCGACTTGCTCCATATTAATACGCTCATTCCGGGGCTTGATATAAACATTAAAGAAAAATGTGACTGATCTTAAATAGGACTGAAACATGAACTCAAATAGATAAAAAGACTAATATTGTTTAATACAAAATATCAAAATACAATAATCGAAAAGTTGTAACATTATTTTCATTTTGTTTCAAGAATACTTTGTTACGACTTTGTAAATAGCTTTTCTAGGTTTTCTTCTGTATATAATATATGTTATCTGTCTGAACAAGAAGCTAACTGGATTACCAATTAGCATTTGGCTTTTGAAATGTTGTAAATTTTTGTTTATAAAATATTGTTTTGAATATAATATGAGAAGTGTCGTTTTTATTAAAATTAGTTGACCATTACATTGAATTTAATATTAATCCTAAATTTTAGTACAAGTAACAAATTTCTCAGTTTTTCAACAAATCTTTTTTCTTATTTGTTTTTGATACATTAATAAATAATATTTAGGTGGCAATATTTTCTTCGAAAGTGTTTTCAGGACATTATTTTGTCTTGAAAATATATTTAATATTTTTTGAATGCCGTCTTTTCCCCAACAAAATCAAAGCACATTAAACAACAATATTCTATAATTAGAGATGAGTTGAAGATCACTCTTGACACAGAATTCTTATTAAAAGAGATAGTGTATTTGATGTGACCATAGCGTATACTTGTCAGTTAAACTGATATAATTATTCGCCATAAAAAGCATCAAGAATCCATTGTAATGTAAGAGATTTATAGTCAACATCACGATTTCTGTTACTCTCATCTTTATTATTTATTTGAGAAAAGACGATTTATGTTTCAGTTGCTAAAAATCTGCTTAAGTTTACCGCCGTCACCGTCATCCGACCTTGTTTCATCTCCACTTAAGCGTTCTTCGTTCACCTGCTTTTTTTTTGTTTGTAAATATTTTTGTATTGAAGTAATTTTTATATGGAACACAACTGTTTTTTGTGTTTTCTTTTGTTGTAAATAAGCTATATTTTTAAAGTAATTTTCTGGTTTGTATTACTTTGGTGAGAGAGTGGTAAAGAAATGATCCAAAACAAGTTGTTCGGCTCCTACTAATGAATTTGATAAGAATCTGTTTGATATTTATAATTATTACAGTGTAAAACATGTCGAGGAGTTTTTCTTCGTGTTTCATATATCTACAAAGTAAAATGAACTTATTGACAGTTTTTTTTTCGTTTTTTTTAAAATTAGTAAGCATTTTGTTTCTTTAGAACCAACATTTTAAATTTTATGGATATTTAAATTAAATTTAAAAAAAAAAAAAAAAACAGAATTATTTCTGTCTATGACATTCATTTTAGTATCTATCTATCTAATCTAAATCACACAACGAGCCAAAGATGACTCAAGGTGTAGCAGTGATATTAAGGAATGTTTGCTTCCTATGTGTTTACCAGCTGCTTTTCTACATCCGTGTTATTAGTTTTCCCTCTTCCTCTGAATAGAGTCAGTGATGAGCTGTCTGCTATTTTAACGAGTGTATTAGAGGTACCCTTTTATTTCATCAACATCGAAACGACGAGGGTGGCGTCAGGTAGTATATCCGACTCACACGAAAGAAAATTTCTTACGAAAAATTCTGACGAGTGCACTGAGGATCGAACTCAGAATCGACAGACTGGAAGGCGAGAGTGCTAGCACCTACACCAACCAACTACCTATATATTATCATTTTAGTATATTACCTCCGAAATACCGCAACAACAAAAAAAAGGGTATGTTAGCTAGAATTACATAGCGTATCATTTAATTAAAAGTAATAGTATAAATAACTAACTTAACTTTTTATACTGAAAAGTATAATGTAGTGTGAAACAAATCAAGTTTCATTTTAAAATTAACAATGAACTTAACTAAAAGCAAAATACACGTTATACAATAGTGATAGTATGTGAAATGGAATGAACTTAACTCAGTCATACTAACTAACCATCCATCCTACAAAACCAACTTTCATTTCATTCAGAAAAAAACATCAGCTATATAATGTATAAAAAAACTGATATATCTTCTTCATTCAACAAAAGCATAAAATATTTAGAAACATAAGTTCCGTTGCACATTTTACAACCAACATAGCCAGCAACAGTCAGGCAACTCACATTTTATTATATTATTTTAGTCTGTAATTATAATTTCTTCTTCTTTGGGAGATATAACAATAATAACTGTAATATAATAACAACAAATTCAAGCTGATTAATCTTAAGTCGAATCTTGAATATCATATTCTTTTTTTAGTACACTGTGAAAAAGATTGAATGTGTTTTTTAGATTTTTTAAAACAAAAAACTTTTATGTCATGAGTTTATTAAGTCCGTCTGTTTGTCAAATTTTAAAACTTTTTTTGTAAGACCCAAGCAACGTTCTTTCAAATTAAAAATTGTTTCGCAAAATTACGAATTTGAAGAAACATTCAGTTCAATGTTTATGAAATAATACTTTTGCGCGCAAATTAGGTATTAATGAAGCACACTTGATAAAATTAGTGTTAAAATTTATTAAATCAATAAATCAATAAATATATATTAATTACGTTTTACTCTGTAACGATTTTGTTTGTCAAATAAAGAGGAACACTCAAAGAACCGATGTGAAAAAGGTAAAGGAATATAACTGATATGGATTTAAAACATGAATATCCTTATAGCAAGCTGACCAGTTATAAATAGTGAGAAAACATTATATTTCTCCTGAGTATTCAATAAAAATGAGTAATAAGAGCTTTATAGAACAGGCATATGCCTTCGTTTTACGCTACAGTCCTTTAGGCCTCACGCTGAGTGAAGATAACTAGAGAATACTCAAGCTCTTTACAAAATCAAATATAAAAAGGTATCATATGTTGCAAGATATGGATGAATCGTTTTCGAAGCACCTTCTGATAAATTCGTATTTTAATTTTTCGGTATCAAACTTTTTGAGGGATGAATGACTTATATCAGGAATACTTTCTTACAATGCCTGAAGTTAGCATGTTAAAATAAAAACCTGTATATTTGAGCACTTGAGAATACAATCAAAACTGGCTATTTATAATTCCATGAAATTCACAATTTTGACATTTTTGTTTTGTTCAAGAACGAGTTTAAAATAGGAATTGTTTATTTCATGAATTCGTGATAATTCATCCTTATATAGTATTTCTATACTTTACGCTTACAAAATTAAAACATTTTTATTTATTCTGTAAAACGAAATGTTTTTCATACAATTTCACAAAAAAAATAAAAACTTTAATATTATTTTTTAATAGTTAGCAACAATTCTGAGAAACAAAAAATATTTATCTTGAAAAAATATAAAGTAAACTAAATCCTTAAGTTTTTGTTTATTCACTAATGTAAAGAAAGTTTACTTCTATGCATACATACATCATACATATGATTATATGAACCGTGGCAACGATTCAGAATCTACACATAATTTGTGTTGAAGAAATCAATTTAACTTTGCATTTTATGTTTTTGTAAATTTAATATTTTATTCTGTAAATAAAATTCTTTCAAATAGTAATAATAGGTTATGGGCCTCATCTTCTAAAAAAGGTATTTAATTGAGAAATAACTACGCAATTCACGAAAAACGACACGGCAACAGGATACTCGATTGAGAAGTTGGACGAAGACAATTACAAAAATTTTAATTTACGAGCCGAAAGGACTTGCTTCTAGGATATTAGTAACGAAACAATTGTTAACGATGAGGATGGATGACAGTGTCTATATGTCGGAGCATTTGAAGAAATTTTTCGAACTTGTGGAGCGAGTAAAAATGTTTGATGCTATATCCGATGAATTGCTGGTTATTATTCTGTTAACAAGTTTGTCGAGATCTTACGAAAACTTTGTTGTGGCTATGGAGCCGCATGAGAAACTTCTTCCATTAGAGCTGTTGAAGACTAAGCTCTTAAAAGAGTCGCATCGCAAGAAGGCTGATTTTTGGAAAAAGAGGAGAAGGGGTTTTATTCGAAGCGCGATAAGAAGCCAGAAGCCAAGGAATACAAATGCTATAAATGTCATAAGCCTGGGCATAAAGCTAAAAAATGTCCGAAGAAAGTTCCAAAAAATTCTGACAAGAAAGGAAAATCTGACAGAAAGCCTTCTACAGCGTTTGGATTGTGAACGAAGGAAGACAAAATGCTTGGGTGCTTGACAGTGGAGTCACTTCACATATCTCGTGTAGAAAGGACGAATTTATTTCGCTGATGGATCATTCAGAGAAGATCAGGTTCGCAAAATAAGAGTACGTTTGTACTAAAGGCTTACTCAAGACAAAGTTTGCGACATACTTTTGCTGAACTTTCTTTATACACCAGATGTCAAGACGAATTTCATATCGCTGACAAAGGCGACTGATTCTGGATTGAAAATCAGCATGGATTCTCGGGAATGTACTATTAAGAATTCTTCTGGGGAAGTGATTCTGAAAGGTGTGAAGGAGGCAGATTTGTTCGTTTACAGAGAAAGCCAAAATAAACTGATGTCACTGACCAAAAACACAGAAGATTTGGAAAGATGGCACCAACGCTTTGGGCATTTCCATTTTCGGAGCTTGAATGACCTGAAGTATAAGAATATGGTTGAAGGATTGATTTTCAAGATGACGATATCCAGTGTGAGGTATGTTTCAAAGCTAAAATTTGTTCGACTCCATTTCCGAAAATGTGAAGAACAAGATCTTCGAAGACCTAAGAGTTAGCTCATAAAGGCCTTTGTGGGCCTAAGCGTGTTCTGTTGGAGGCGCAAAGTATTTCATGTCGATCACTGATGACTTCTCGTGTATGAAATTTGTTTATTTCTTGAAGAGCAAAGACGAAGNAATTTGTTCGACTCCATTTCCGAAAATGTGAAGAACAAGATCTTCGAAGACCTAAGAGTTAGCTCATAAAGGCCTTTGTGGGCCTAAGCGTGTTCTGTTGGAGGCGCAAAGTATTTCATGTCGATCACTGATGACTTCTCGTGTATGAAATTTGTTTATTTCTTGAAGAGCAAAAGACCAAGCTTTCCAGAAATTCCGTGAATTTAAAGCTGCTTCTGAGAATTTCAAGAAAGTTCGCTGAAGACATTCTGAAGTGATAATGGTAATGAGTTCATTAACACGGAATTAGGCTATTTTTTGAAGAAACATGGAATTATGCGACAACTAACTAACAGTCTTTGATAGGTTAATTGCTGTTCATTGGTTTATGTTCAAGACCAGACATTTTCAATGCTGTATGTAGATTATCACAAATGAACCCACATCCACATCGTTGACTTCGGAATAAAATACACCAAAAAAAACAAGTAGTTATTTGGTTATTCCGATGCGGATTGAAGTAGCAGTACCAGACGACCTTTTATTAAAAAAAAAAAAAAAAACTAAATCACACAACGAGCCAAA
>JXPG01032361.1:0-10416 GCA_001015175.1 Megaselia abdita
CTGAGGTTTTCTTAATTGGTGTTTTATATTTGCGCGTATTTTTCTTTTTAGTTTTTGTGATTTCTCATAGATCTTTAAAGTATTTTTTTAATGTGTTTCGTTTTAAAAAGATTTCTTTGATTTATTAGTGATTTTGAGTGATTTCTTTGATATTTTTTGTTGATAATTTTTAAAATATTTCTATTATTTTTTGAAATTTTGAGATTTGTTTTTGATTTCTATGATTTTGTTAGGGTTTGCTGATGATTTCTTTAATTTTGAGTTTTCAATTTTTCAAAAATAAGTTTCGATTTAAAATAGGAAACAATATATAAAAAAAGTGTTTTTTTTTTCTTATGATTTGTTTTAGATTTCTATGATTTTTTTTAGATTTTACTGATTATTTCTTTAATTTTGTGATTTATCATTGATTTTTAAAGTTTGTTTAATGATTTTTTTATTTAAAAAAGAACACTGTAAAACCAATATGGAATAAATCTTTTAAGTTATTTGATTTATTTTTAGTGATTTTTTGAGGCTTCTTTCATTTTTCTGAGACTACAAAAAATATGGATGTAATGCCATGATTTTTGCCACGATTTCTTTAAGATTTCTTAGATCTTCTTTGAATTTGCTCTAGATTTCTTGAATTGATATCACATTGATTCTTTAAGTTTGAATTTAAACTAAAACACTGTAAAAATAAAATGGAATAAAACTATTGATTTCTTGCTTTATTTCTTAAAAATTGATTCTCAAAAAAAAAAAATTACTTAAAAAGTTTCTACACTTTTCTAAACACCTTCACAAAACTCACAAAAATAAAAAAATCAAATAACTAAATTACCAAACTCAAGAAATCTTGATAAAATCATGGAAATATTTTAAAATCTCTGAAAAATTCAAGAAATCTTAAAAAAATAACTAAAAAATCAAATAAATCATGAGATTAATTTCATATGTGTTTTAGTATTCCTCAAAAATTATAGAAATGGGAAAGATTTTTTTTGAAAATGTCGACATTTAAGAAATCTTGATCAAATCACAAGCTATTTCTTTGATTATTCAGAGATTAGAGGTTTTTTTTTTTTTTTTAATTTCTATGATTTTTGATACTGATTGTTTAAATATTTCTATGATTTTATTGTGATATTCATGGTAATTAATGAATGTTTAAAGATAAGCTTCGTAATTATCAAAGGACTGACTTAGAAGACCCTAAAACAAAATAATTTATCCCCAAAATTTTATTGAAATTTCTCTAAAAGTAAAAACGACAAAAAATCGATTCAAAAAAGTTAATTAAATAATTTATTTTTCGAAACTTAACTAATAATTTAAAGAGAGGAAATAACTTTTGATTTTCAGACTTTTAAAAAAAATACTTTCTTTTTTTTTGTATTTTTTAGTTTTTTCTTTATTTTTAAGATTTTATTTTTTAATTTAGTTCATATTTTGTATTACTTTTTTTATATTTATTTTTATATTGAACACATTTTTTAATTCTAATTCCTGTGTTTAGTTGTTATTACTTTAATTTATTATTATTTTTTTAAATTTATTGTTATAATTCTTGTTTATATTTTCCAAATACTTTGTCTAACTTAAGTATTTTTTTTCTTCCTTTTTTGTGTTAAGAGTTTATTTAATGATTTATAATTTTTAATACTTTTTTTGTAATATTTTTTTAGATACTCTTTCTTTTAAATTTCAACATATTTTTGAATTATAATTAATGTGTTCATTTACATTTTTGTTCTTTGGTTTGTTTTAATTTCTCAAAAAAAAAAAAAAAAAAAATGTTAATAAAAAGCCATTTCCTCTCGAAATCTNATTGTTTGGTTTGTTTGAATTTCTCAAAAAAAAAGGTGTTAATAAAAAGCCATTTCCTCTCGAAATCTAAAAACTAAAAATAATTCTTAATCATAAATCTCTTCAAATCTGTTTTCATCGAATCTATGTTCTCGAAAACTACTTCTTTCCGGGATATCTTGAAGCAAGGCGTCAGTCACTTGATAGAGAGTCTTAAGAAAAACCGCTAGGAAGCCCAAGAGTTCTGTAAGGCCTTTAGAAAACACCGATTAGTATTTGAATATAAAGAACACTTACAGTAACTCTTGAGAGTAAAAAAGGAAATTCAAATTTAAATCAAGAACAAAAATTCAAATTCCGAACACAAATTTCAATCAAAATCAAATTTCTAATGATAGCAAATAAAAGTCATTATGAAATTGAAAAAAAATATATAAAACTTCAAAGCACTTGAAGTCGAATGAGGAAAAACCAAATATAAATTAGAAAAAACAATAACTCTTATCATCAAAGTATAAATAAATAAACATAATCAAAGTACTCGACTCACCATTTTCATCCTCGATATCGTTATCAGCCTTTGGGAAGTAGTAGTCCAACAAGCGTTCAGCTAGGGCCGATGTGCTATCGACACCGGAAACAGCCATGCTTCCATATTGTGTAGCCAAGACTTCGTTGGCTTTCTGCCATGACAGATCTTTGAGTGAGGAGGCTTTTTGTTGTCCAGCAACACGTAGAGCGCAAACCTTGTTCAAATGGGGTTGGACAATGTCGACAACTTTGTTCTTAGCCTGGTTGTAAATTTCTTGGGGCTGTTCTTTGATGATCGGGGCTTTCACTTCCAGCTTGTCAATACCTTTCACCAAAGTCTGGTCGACCAGGGAAATTGGCTTATCGAATTTAGAGACAATTGGAGCGGTGGCAGTAACAGCTTTGGAAACGCAATCTTCAGCTGTGTTAAAAGCCCAACTGAACATACGATTGTGACCTGGAAAAAAACAACAAAGTATTTTTGTTATTAAAAATATTCAAACTGCGCAGTTGGGTTTGTGGGAGTAGGGGCTCGCGAACGAATCGTGACGCGGACTGGTTGGTCTGACTATATTTAGAATGTTTTGCATTTTTTTATGAAATGAAATGAATCTGTTTATTCTAACTATACTAAGCTATTGTTAGATAGAAGGTCGTTGGATTTTTTTGTCTTTATTATTCTACGTTCTTTTTTCGATGATGTGACAGATGTGCAAACTCCAAAGGTAGATAAAACTATCTAAATTACCTTGGAGAGGTCTTTTCAAAGCGCCAAATAATAGATTCATATTAAAAATGAACAGAAAAGAAAACCAGAATGACTAGTTTCTACTTTGCTAATTTATTATAATCAACTAAATTTATGACGTAGTAAAATCAAGTGACTAAAGTTCACGAGATTGCTATTCACACTGTGAGAATTGCTAATTACTTTTTTATATTTATTATAGGTTTACTATTTATTATTTCTTTATTATAGGAGTTACTTTGTTAAGTTGATGGGGGGTAATTGTTGGTTTTGTAGATCACGTTTTTTTGTTGCTGCATTTTGTAGTATTTTTGAAGATATTTTTGAAATTTGTGGTGAAATGGCAATTTTGCTATCAGATATTAACAAAACATGAATATACTGTGAAGTAATGCTTTTAAGTAGGGCTTGAGCGTACATTTTGAGTAATTTACTGTTTTTTGTTTAGTTTTTAGTATGACTTTGTTTAAAATCATTTCAAAAACCATGATAAAACACAACAAATCATAGTGAAATTAATTTTAAAGCTTATTTTTTTGAAGTTAAGGTATTTATGTTTTAAACACAAACATTCTCAGAAAGATATTAATTTTGCATAAAATGAATAAATTAAACAACAATAATTCGCAATGTCTGACCACGAAAAGATAAATACTTCGAATATTAACATTTTCCGGTAAGGACACTTAGTCGAGGGGGTCCAAGCAGGTATACAAGATTTTGTAACACATCGTGCAATGATTTAAAGATTATGTTAAAACTTTTCTAACTCTCATATTATATTAACGAGGATTAAAATCTTGTACAGTGTTGCCCAAAATCTTTACAAAATCATCCAATATCCTAGCAAAATAAAAAAATCCTTATACAAAATATGATATATTATTTTTAAGTTTTTCTAAAGGTACCTTATTTTTATTTTTGGAAGTTTTAAAAAAAAGTTTACTTTTAAAATTTACATGTTTTAACAAACCAACAAATAATCGAAAAGTTTCAGAGACTGTAGTCAATACAAATATTTAGATCAAAAGTATAGATTTAATTACTTAACAAAATTTAAATAATTTTAGGAAGGCATTTCTTAGAAGATTTAACTGATCTTGTTAGGATTTTGTCAAGATTTTGGATTGAATTTGAAACAATGTAGATGACCATTTTGCATTTAAATATTTGTTTAATTCAAAATTGTAGAAAATTAAAACAAAAATGTATTGAAAACTATAGAATTGTAGAATTCTAAAAATGCATTACACTCTCAAACTTGTTTAATTTATAAGAATTTCCAAAGAAGGTTGCAAGAAAGTGTAAATTATATAAAGTGTCAAGTTTTTCAAGTGTTTTATATATTTTTAAAATTTTAAATATGCGCTTAAAAATAAAACAATTAAAAATATAATCAATATTATATCCTAAAATTTTATGAATTTGAGATTCAACATTTGAAATAAAGAACTTTTAAAATTTTAAATATTTTAAAACATTAATTTAAAATTAATATTTTCAAAATACGGAGCTTTGAATTAATAAATTGTGCTTTCGAAAAAGCAAATTGAAATAATCTTAATAATCCAAAAAATATATAATAATTTATCGTTTTATATATAAATAATAGTATTTTAGAATTATAGTTTTAAATTGTTAAATAAAAAATGTGTTAAAACATTAAATATGGAACTTTGAAAAATAATTTAAAACAAAAATATTAAAACAATTTTGATTATTAATAAAAATATGGTGGAATTCTAAATAAAACTATTGAACAAAAAAATAATTTAAATTAAATGTTTTGAATATTTCTTCAAGTTTAAAGAATATTAATAAATCTTAATATCAATGGTTGATATTTTTTTTAGATTTAAAAAAAAAGAAAACATTTATCAATATTTAATGTAAATATGAAAATGGAAAACAAAAGTTTGACTTAAACTTAAGTTTAAACATAAAAAATTTAATAAAAAATATTTAAACTTACTTTGAAAATATAAAATCTTTAAATGCTTTGGATTGGAATAAAATCAATTAATGAATCATTAAATTTAAAAAAAAAACATAACTTTTAAAATTTAAAATGTTTGGAAGAGTTTGAATTTTAGCTTTTATACTAAAATCGAGATAGAAATTAAGTTTTTGTTAAATTGTATTTAAAACCAAAACTGTTATTATTGTAAATTAAATTTTTTAAAAAGTGTAATTTGCTCCGGTTTTTGAATTAGTACTAAAAGAAAACATGCAATTCACAATCAAAATATTGGGAGGTGTTAAATTTAATTTTAATAAAAAGGTTTATTTAACATTTCTTAAAAATTTAATTTTGTTTAAAGTTTTCAGTTGTAATTAAAAACAATATTTGATTTGAAAGTTTATATATTAATAATTTCATTGTTAAAAAGAGAGTCTCGAGAAATGATATTTGAAACTGATTTTTAAAAAAATAAACTTTTAAATGATTAAAGCATGAAAAAAACAATATTTTTTATTTATTTTTAGAATAATTAAATTTAAAACAAACAAAAAAATTTAGTAGTTTTAAAATGTTAAATTGGAAAATGTATGAACTTATTAAATTTAATTATTGTTTGAAATATTTTTGAATTGAACATTTTGAAAAAAAGTGAAATCAAGAACTTAAACATTTAAAAATAAAGATCTAGAAACAAATATATTTTAATTTTGAAAATATATTTTTAAATAAATAAATAAATTAGGAATTATATAAACACATAGCAAAATTTGTAAAAAAAATGAGGATTATTTTTTTAGGAAAANAAATTAGGAATTATATAAACACATAGCAAAATTTGTAAAAAAAATGAGGATTATTTTTTTAGGAAAAAAAGGGTCTTTAAAAATTATATTTGTTCAAGTTTTTTAATTAATTATAAAAATAAAATACAATTCTAAATAAAACTGTCGAAATGTTAAACCTTTAAATACACTCTTGGAAGTGGATATTCTAAGATAAACTCAAAAAGTTATATGATATATTAAATTTTCTTTAATTTTTGGAAAAAGTATGAAATCAATGTTTAAAATATGGTAATTTCAATATTTGATAGTTTAATAAAAATGCTTAAAAACCAGGTTTTGACATTGAATTTGGAAAAAGTGAAATAAAATAATTTAAAATAAAAAATTAGCGTTTAAAAAAAAAAGCCAAAATTGACTGTATTTTGAAAATATCTTTTAAAAATTAATGAATTTAATTGGGAATGAAAACAATAAATATAATCAAAAATAAAATATATAAAAAAATTAATTAAACAAATATTGATAAGTTTTATTTTGTAAATTTGAATTTTAGAGAAAAAAAGTCAAAAATTATTTTATTTTTGATTTTTGAATTTTTAAAACAGGGAATGAACAACAGTTTTTAAATTTTATTATGAATAATTTACAACAAATAAAAAATATATTTTTTTTTAAATGTGAAGTATTGGGAAGTTTTTATATCAATGTTCAAAATATGGAATTTTAAATTTTAACTTTAATACACATTTTTAAGATCAATTTTTTAAAATAAAATTTTGGAAATGACAAGAATAAATACCAACACTAAGTAAAAATAGGCAATATTTTAAAATCTAACATTTTTTCATAAATTTAATTTCAAAGTTAATTATAATTCTAATTAAAAATAACATTTTATTGATAAGTTTTAATATTACTGATTTAATTTAAAACAAAAAACAGAGTCTTGAAAAATGATATTTTTACAAGCATTTGAATAAAATGAAATTCTGAATTAAAATGTTGTAAAATTATATTTTTGAAAATTGTAATATTTTATGTTTACATTTTTGGTGAAATCTTCTGAAAATAAAGTCTTGAAAGTGGATTTTTTTAAACTTAATCTCAAAAGGTTTAAGAACAAATCAAAAAGATAATTTTTAAAATTTGGAATTATTGGGAAATGTGTTATTTTTAAATCAATGTTCAAAATAATGAAAGTTTAATTGAAACTTTCCAGTTTTTGAAATAGAATTTTGTAAGAAGTTTAATTTATGACTTTGAAGAGTCTTGGTTTTCGAATTCAACATAAAATTAAATTCTATATAAAACTGTTGAATTTATGAACTTTAAAACTTTAGTTTGGGAAATTGTTCTTATTTTATGTTTAAATTTTGGATGAAAACTTCTGAAGTCTTGGAAGTGGAAACCCAAACATCAAATTTTTGTTTGAATTTTGGATGAAAACTTCTGAAGTCTTGGAAGTGGAAATCCAAACATTTCTAAAAATAAAATTATAGTCTTAGTTTATTTATTATAATTGAAAAGTTTTAATATTTTATTAACTTAATTTGAATTTTTAAAAAGTGTCTTGAAAAATGTGATTTTTTATTTTTAATTAAACTTAAAATTTAATTCTAAATAAAACTGTTTTAAGTTTAAACTTTTGAATATATATAGCTTTAAAATTTTGTAATATTTGATGTTTAAATGTTGAATGAAAACTTCTGAAGTCTTGGAAGTGGAAACCCAAACATCAAATTTTTGTTTGAATTTTGGATGAAAACTTCTGAAGTCTTGGAAGTGGAAATCCAAACATTTCTAAAAATAAAATTATAGTCTTAGTTTATTTATTATAATTGAAAAGTTTTAATATTTTATTAACTTAATTTGAATTTTTAAAAAGTGTCTTGAAAAATGTGATTTTTTATTTTTAATTAAACTTAAAATTTAATTCTAAATAAAACTGTTTTAAGTTTAAACTTTTGAATATATATAGCTTTAAAATTTTGTAATATTTGATGTTTAAATGTTGAATGAAAACTTCTGAAGTCTTGGAAGTGGAAACCCAAACATCAAATTTTTGTTTGAATTTTGGATGAAAACTTCTGAAGTCTTGGAAGTGGAAATCCAAACATTTCTAAAAATAAAATTATAGTCTTAGTTTATTTATTATAATTGAAAAGTTTTAATATTTTATTAACTTAATTTGAATTTTTAAAAAGTGTCTTGAAAAATGTGATTTTTTATTTTTAATTAAACTTAAAATTTAATTCTAAATAAAACTGTTTTAAGTTTAAACTTTTGAATATATATAGCTTTAAAATTTTGTAATATTTGATGTTTAAATGTTGAATGAAAACTTCTGAAGTCTTGGAAGTGGAAACCCAAACATCAAATTAGTGTTAGTTTTTGAAGTTTTATTCAAATTTTGAATGAAAACTTCTGAAGTCTTGGAAGTGGAAACCCAAACATTTAAAAAAAAAACAAAATAAGTATTAGTTTTTCAAATTCTTTCAATTTTCCAACTAAGAATAACAATTCTTTCAAAGTGTAAAAAAATATGACTAATTCCTATTCTCAGAAAACCAGTCAAGTCAAGTACTNAGTGTTAATTTTTGAAGTTTTATTCAAATTTTGAATGAAAACTTCTGAAGTCTTGGAAGTGGAAACCCAAACATTTAAAAAAAAAACAAAATAAGTATTAGTTTTTCAAATTCTTTCAATTTTCCAACTAAGAATAACAATTCTTTCAAAGTGTAAAAAAATATGACTAATTCCTATTCTCAGAAAACCAGTCAAGTCAAGTACTTCTAATCGTAAGTATTGAAAAAACCCTGATAAATATAAAATATTTTCCCCGTTAAATGACGCAATCGAAATTTTAAAATTTCGAAAAAAAAAACATGTGCAAAATAAAGAAATAAACTATAAAAGTTGCACTTTAAACCATAAATGATAACAAATTTTTAATTAAAAAATGAAATTAAAAAAAAAATGCAAAGCGAGATAAACTTTTGCACTTTGTCTTCTTTTTTTTTTTTATTTCACTTTGCCTTTCACTTGCACAATTCACAATTACCGTTGAAACTTTATAACGGCGAACAATATATATAAAATTGTCTATGTATTAGTTTCGCCATTCGAAAAGACCTAAAAAGGTACTGACCTTTAACTTTCTCGTAGACGCCTTGTCCTTGTTGCCAGGCAGCTCCCACTACCGGCAATTGAATGAACCGCTCAAAGGACTCCAAGTGTGGCAGGAGGCTATCCTTGTGGTTCTCCATGGCCTGAATGTTGTTGCAATTATTTTCTTTAACTTCTTTATTGTTGGCGGCCATTTTTCTTTCTTTCTATCTTTACTTCTTTTTTAAATTTCTACTTCAAGATTTCTTCAAAAATTCAACTCAAAAATCACAGAAATTTCTTTTTAAAAATCAATTTTTTCACAAAGTTTTTTTTAATAATTTATTTTCTTCAAAATAACTTCACTTGTTCTGTTCTACTTTATTACTTCACTGCTCGATTACCGGTACACTAATGAAGAGTAAAGTGCTCTCTAGTATGGTTTTATACGGCTGGAGACTCTCGCACGCACACACTCGCAGTTTGTACTCTTTATATACGGTCTTTATATTCGGCTCTCGCGATCGTTTCGTTCGTTCGTTCTTTATTTTATTTTTTTGTGGAATTCGAACTTTGCGTTTTCTCTTCTTCTTCTTCTGAAAAGAAGATTGCATTTTTTATTAATTTTTTGATAATGGTTTTTTTTTATGATTTTTTTTTTGTTTTTTTGAACATTGGAGTGTGATTTCATTTCATTTCGGATCATCATTAACTCTGTCATCGCATGTTCTCATTGATCGAGAGGGGTAATTTCATAGTTTCGTTTCACGTGATTCTCTCTCATTAACACGTTTCGTTTATACAGACAGGAGTAAATGACCTTTTCATCTTTGGTGTACTNAGTGTGATTTCATTTCATTTCGGATCATCATTAACTCTGTCATCGCATGTTCTCATTGATCGAGAGGGGTAATTTCATAGTTTCGTTTCACGTGATTCTCTCTCATTAACACGTTTCGTTTATACAGACAGGAGTAAATGACCTTTTCATCTTTGGTGTACTTTTTTTTATTTTCTAAACTAGATCTTTTAGATTCAAAAATTGATGAATGAGATTTTTATGGGTTTTTCTTAAATTGGGGAAATTGATGGTGTTTATTTGTTGTCATTATTGGAAGAGAATTACTCGAAAAAAAATAGTGTGAAATGTTTATTGTAGAATTAAATGATATTAAATCATAATACATAATTATAAAATGTAACAAGAATTATATTTTTTATAATATTTAATTTTTTTAGACTTGTAATATATTATAATATTGTCAGAAGCGGAATCTAAGTTAAATGTTCAATTCCTCAACGGTTTTTTTTTAAATTGTTGTTTTTAAATTTAAAAAAAGAAAATAATTGTTTTTGTAATTTATTTTGTATAATTTTGGATTTTACAATCATTGTTTTTTAATTAGTTACTAGCTGGCGCGACCCACCTTTTTTTGCATACAAAAACTATAAACTATCTTTGACTATTAAAACTTGTTAAAATTTACTACTTT
>JXPG01032369.1:503-12707 GCA_001015175.1 Megaselia abdita
GTCGGTTTCTATAAGGAACAAACAGACAGAAAGACAGATTTGAATTTTTTTATATAGATTGCAAAACTTACTAGTATTTGTAGTAGAACGAAAAAACTACCATCACCTGGGTTTGAACTCATGACTGAATGAAAAACACAAATTTCGCTGATTAATATTTACTAAAAAATAGTAATTTAAGCTATTTTAGATTAGAAACTTTAAATATTAGTAGACATTTGTACTAAGATAGTCATTACTGATATTTTTGCTATAATTTAGAGATGAAGTAGTAATTTAAGTTATTAAGTAGTGATTTTTACTATTAATAGAAGTGAACACAAATAAAATATTTCGCTAATATTTTGACTACTTAGTGGTAAATTTTAACTGTTACAAGAGTAGCAATTTTTACTATTAATTAAAAATATTACTGTTTAAATATTTCGCTAATTTAGTAGTAATTTTTACTAAAACTTAACACTGGTTAAAACATTTGAGACACCTATCGGTGTCGTTTTTTGAATGCAATAGAGATTTAGTCGGTATCTCTAGATACATTCTCAATTCTCTAGATACAAATAATTGCAAAAGGTTGATATTAAGACATCCTAACTTATTCTGATCAACCATTCAAGAGCCAACCAAATAAAAATTGATATGCGTAAAAGTGAGTACCGCACAACCTTTTCATCTATTTTTGCCATGAAAGCTTTATTCTGTGAATGGAAAGGAAAATTGTGAAAGTAATTTATAAGCCAATAATCATCTTCCTTGGTTTAGTTTACATTAACCTTATTATTCCGTTTAGCTTACCACATTCGTTCACAGTTACTACCGGTCTTCCTCCTCATTCGATTCCCTCTGGGGCAATGTTGACGTTAATTTATTTCTAGTAGAAGAACGCTGGATATAAAGGATAGAAGAATGGAAATGGAGACCGAGAAAGCTAACGATGCAAAATTTTCTATCTTCATTGTTTTTTGGTTGTGTGATATTGTAATTTGTTTGTGGGATGGAAGGTAATTATTGGTATTCCTTTAGTTGTTATTTCTATGAAAGCTTAATTTTTGTCATTATATTATTTAAAAATCAAGTGAACATTTATATTCTACACAAAATAAGAGGAGACAATTTCCAACATATGACCAAAAAGCTTAGTACAAAATTAAGAAATGTCGAGTGTCAAAACCTGCATCATTGAACATGTTTCATAGTATGTACTAAAGACAATACAAGTCAGAATTTTGTGAACTGAGAATTGAAAACTGGAAAACATGGGAAAAGTCTGTTAATTCCATTTCAGAACAGAAAAAGACTCTACATTAATTAAGAACCGAACAGCAATAGAAAATCTTATTTCTTCTGTTTCCATTAAAAGGACATCAGTTCCTATTTTGCTAGTCGTAGTTAGAATAGAGGAAGAGCATAGGAGTAGAAATTCTTGTAATACCCTTTGGGTCTTTCAAAACTATCCAGACTATAACAACAATGTAGAAGCCATCGCATACCATACCAAAATAATATCTCCATCACACCATCAGCATTACCAGAAGAACTACTTTTAATCTTCTCTAATTTGGTACAAAGCATTAAAAAGTTTTTTATAGCTTTTAAGTGCTGGCCATAAAACGAAATGAATGAAAATATGCTTTTGTGGATATCTTCGTACTCTTCTTCTTTATATAGAGAAATTCTTTGACTACGATGTAAAATTTACAGTAATTGCCATATCGTTCTTAGGTTTCCGGTTATTAGGTCTTGTCACATGCAAAGGTGACAGTCATATCTCTTTCACAGATCATTTCAATTAAACAAAATTCTTATATAGCTGTGGTCATTGAGAGTAGGTATTGTATTGGGTCTGAAATGCATTATCGATTGTCAGTTAGGAATTTATTTTGGTACATAATAAGCTCCTATCGTGATAGTCTTAATATGAATGTAAGTACGGAAATAATATGGAATATTACCCCATACATGTATTATAATAATATTTGAGTGTGATTACTAAATATAGGACTCAAATTCTCATGTGGCCGTTTTCCCTACGGATGTGGTTGTTTTAGTTACTGATGTAGGTGTTTTTCCTATAGATGTAGTTGTTTTAGTTAATGATGTAGGAGATTTCCCTAAAGATGTGGGAGTTCGGTATATCCAGGTCTTTCTGTCTTGTGTTGCAGTTCTCTAGTTGCCATATCTTATCTACAGAATCAGGCCGCTTGAATCCTTGTTGGCCTAGTCTTCTTTTTCAAACCAGGGATGCGGTCAGGATTTTCTGCAGCGTCTTGTCATCATCCATTCATCTTTTTGTTTGAGGTATGGTCCAAGTCTATCACACAGAATCAATGATAACCTCTCAGTATGCTGATCCCCCGATAGTTCCCGCACCTTTTTTGTATATCGGTGTTATCATACTAAGTCTCCACTTTTACCTTCAGATGTAGGAGTTTTATCTACTTATATTTAAGATCTCATTATTTTTGCGAAGTTTTACTTATTCATGTAGGAGATTCTTCTACAGATGTGGGAGTTTTAACTACTAATGTATTTCTAATTTTTTTCAGAAATTGAAAATTTTAAAATTGTGTTTTTTTTTTTACTAAAATGTTTTAATAGAATAACACATTTTGTAGAAGAAAAGTCTCATCTAAAAGGCAATTTCGCCAAATTTGTTTTTTCGACCCAAAAAATTTACAGTGCCATAGGCAAAATTATGTTGCAGATACAATTTGGGTATAGTGAGACGCGAAATTTGGAAATATTTTCAAGAAACTATTTTAAAAAAAATTCCTCAGCTTCTGCAAAACAATAAATACCATACAAACACAAATAATAAACAATCAATAATAAAACAAACATTTTAAACTANAATTTTAAAATAAACATTTTTTTTAAAAAAATGTCTCCGTCCTTATTTGCATGTCCNCATTTTAAACTAAACATTTTAAAAAAAAAAATGTCTCCGTCCTTATTTGCATGTCCTTTTGTTCCTTATACAAATCGAAAGGTTCATTCAACATTTTAACTTGAAATCTGGAATAGTTTACAAGATTTTGTATATGGTTACACTTAAATAGTAAAAAGACCCCTCACAGAAGTGAGTTAGTACCTAATAAATCTTGAATAGTAAAGATTTTCACTTGAGTCGATAAAACTTTTTTTTTAATTGTAAAAGTCTTCCTTTGAGCTTGTTATTATTATTACTATAACTGATTTAATTTTATTTGTTTATTAGAAATCCCCATAAAAATATAACACAGAAAAAATTAAGTAGTCAAATTTACTACCGAACTTGTAGTAGATTTAGATTTTACTATAATTAGTAAAAATCCCTGTTTTAAATAGTGAAATTCACTACGAAAGTAAATAAAATATATTATTACCATTATTTTGTAGAATAATTTTCTATAAATAGATAAATTTACTATAAAAAGTATTGCAAAAATTACTACTTGCAATTTGACTACTTGACTAGTTAAAGTTTTAGTAAGGAATTCAGCTTAGTAAAATTTTCTATTAATAGTAAAAATTACTGATCTGGTTAGCATAATATTTAATCAGTATTAATATCTATTAATAGTAAAATTTGCTACTAAGTAGTCAAAATATTAGAAAGATATTTTATTAGTGTTCATTTCTACTAATAGTAAAATTTATTACTTAAGAAATAGTTTTAATTACTACTTAATGTCTAGATTGTAGTAAAAAAAATAGTTTTATTTATAAAAAAATACATTTATTTATAAGAATAATAAAAAGTGTTAATCCAAAAATAGCTTATTTTACTATTTTTAGTAAATATGACTGAGCGAATTTTTTTTTTTTCAGTCATGAGATGACTATAGTTTTTTTTTTTTTTTTTNTACTACAAATAGTAGTAAATTTTGCATATTTGTAGTATTAAAATCATTATATTTTTTTCCAGACATGAGTTCAAACCCAGACAATGTCTTCTTTTTACTACAAAAAGTTAATAATATTTACAATTAGGTAGTAAATTCTACTACCGGCATTAGCATATATATGTTTCCGATTTTGACTTCATATTTATATTCAATTTGATTTCACTGCCTATGGCTATGCGCTTTAAGATGTTGGAGCTTTGTCGAAGTTAGTGTTCGAGTTCAAGGCCTACAACAGACGTTACTTTTCAACAAATGTAAAATTTTAATAACTTATAATAAAATAAATGAAAACCTAATTTTAATCTACTACTTTTTAGTAAGTAGTAAAAATTACTAAAACTTTACTATTCAAAATGTAGATTGGTTTTTGACTACTGAAGTAGTATATTTTTATTTTTTCTGAGTACATGTTCCTTGCGTAAGTGGATTGTTGACTAAAATTCAAAAATGCAAATTATTATCAATCCATTGTGTGTAACAAGAACAGAATACGTTCTTAACAAATAAAATATTTAACCTACTCAATACAATAATTATTTTCCTGATCATTAAAATTTGTAGCATACTTATTTCGAGTGTAGAATATTCATCAAATGAAATATGTAAGTGAATTTTAAATTTTAAATATGTCCTACTTCAGTACATTAAAATATGTATTGTACACATGTTAGATTCATTCAGCTCTCAAGACTAGAGATAATTTTTCTTGAATAACCGTCTTAAATTATAACCGTCTTAAATTCGTATCCCTACTGGATGTCTTCCTTCTCACAATTAGCATTCGGACTTTGCACAGCTTTTCTTTCGCCTTAGCTATAGACATGGCTTACGATTTTATATTCTTTCAAATCTACTCATTTCCTTTTGTGTTGACGAGAATTTAATCTTCTTCATCTTCAGAATAGAACAGCTCTTACTTCTGATTCGGTCTCATCTTCAGCATTTAATGTGCTTGGAATATCCAAAGGAACTTAGTCTTCTTAAACTAACTTAATCTTCTTCAAATATGAGTTATTAATACAGGTGTGGGAGTTATACTCTTTCATGTGAGAGTTTTCCCTACTTTGAAAATTTCCTATATTTGTATGATTTTCTACTACATATAAGCCATACAATAAAGACAAATCTATTTACTCACTGAAGTATGAATTTTAAAATAGACTGTAAGATATCGAATTATGACACTAAAAAATCGCACCAAGTATTTTCCGCGGTGCGGGTTTCATCACACTCAAAGTAAAATTTTAAAAGAAAATCCTCATTATCTCACATTTCCTACTAAAAAATAAAATAACTCACATACTCCAATGCTGGATGTCAGAAAAATGAATATGAAGTTGATGCTATAAAACCGAATACAAAATATGCATGTAACAGAACGCCTTAACTCTGGTCAACATCCCAACAAACGGCAGCTGATGACTGACTGTAATGTGAGGTATTAAGTCATCATCGCTGGTTGATGCTTTTTGTCCTCTTTTGTGATGGAAATCGAGAAAATTTGTCTGTTGGACAATGTGGTTTTTATTATCATCATGGTATAGTCGACGATGAATGAAAAAAGATGTGAATGAACAAGAGGAAATCTTTACCATATCCAGGCTGTCATGTTGCGGGTAACTTTGAAAAGGTAGTCAGGTTGTCTCTTCTCTGCCAAAAAAAGAAGGTTATCAAAAGAGATCCGAGAGGAATTTAAATAAAAAAACCATTACATCCACAAAATATTATAAATCGTTGTAGTTTTCTAATTTATGTTTCATGAACCGTACATTTTTTTAAAGATTCTCTTCTTCACTTGAAGAAATTCTTAGTGAATTTTCTTATACTTTCTTGATACTATTCACTGAAATTTCCTTTTATTATGGAAGAATAAAACTGTTTTCCCCAGTGCTTAAAATGTTTCTTTTCTCCAGAGATATTTGTTAATATATCGTATATAATATGTAGAATATCCTCATCCTTCTCATGTTATATTTCCCCATTTAGTTTCGCCCATCTTGGATGTGAGTAATAGAATTTAAGGCAAATTTAAGTGAATAACAAGGATTTGGATTTCATTTCTGGTTCTTTGTTTCCTTCTTTCTCCGCCTCTTCTATCCGTTTTCTCATCCACAAGGAGACAAGCAATCAAAAACAAGGATTTTTTTCTTCTTATCCATTTTGGAAGATAAAAATGTGATTTTAGAGTAAGAATGTCCTATTACTCTAAAAAATATATATTGTCTAAAAACTAAGCGCCTTGAATGAAGGGAAGAAAGAAAACCGAAAATCCATTTCCTGTAACTAAAGAAAAGTTCACGACCGTAAAATGTTCAGAGTATATAGTGACAGTGAGTTAAAAAAAAAAGCAGAGAAAAGAAAATATTTTTGATTAAATTTTCATTTCAAACAATACAGGAAGAGGAAATGATATTCCTTTTCGTTTCTCCCTCTTGGTTTCCGGCTTATGCTAAAAGATTGATAAAAAATTGATTTCATTCTTTCGTATGAGAAACACTTGAAATATTTTCTTTGACCTTTTTGTTTTGTGTCTATCACTTTTTTTTAACGTAATATTTTTATTCGTATAATTCGCAAATCCATATGCTCAAATAAATCTCATAAAAAGTTTTATGTTGATGGGCATAAATATTTAAAATTGTAGATGGAAATAAAACCAAAACTAAAATACTGTAACCAAAAATCTTTCTGAAAGTGCACAGTCACAATGAGTATGTGCTCAGAATTATTAATGTATTCTCTTTGCTGATTGTGTTTCAGTTTCCAAATGACAGTCATTCTTAGTCTATTATAAACAATCATGTCCATCCGGAGCCTTAGTTATAAAATTTTTTTTAAAATAGGCAAAACATTTCATGTATTATTTTTTTCAACAGGGGTGGACCTGGCCTAAGATGGGGAGCGTGCTATTTGCAGCTGTGTTTATAGCGTTACAATTTGCCACCGGCGGCCTGGCCAACCCAGATGCTAAACGTTTATACGACGATCTACTAAGTAATTACAATCGATTAATTCGGCCTGTTGGCAACAACTCTGATCGTTTAACGGTCAAGATGGGACTGCGTCTATCTCAACTTATTGATGTGGTGAGTATTTACAAATTTTCTTTAATTGTTATACATATATCTCTTTGAGTCTTGTAAATCTTAGTCTTGAGAATAATAGGGAAGAAAAAGTAAGCTAGACCAGGTTTTGAACAAGTTTTTTCTCGTTTATATGACGTGATATATACATATGATTTTAGGAACCGCTCCGTCTATACATAATCTACCAATCGTTTATCTCCAGTTCGCTCGGTCCATAGCTATTGTCCTCCAGTTTCTGACGCCCGGCCCTTTGGTGTTAGCTCCTGTTCTAAACCGTACAGCCACCGCAGTCTTTGTCGTCCTTGCCTTCAGGAACAGTGGAAACGATTTTCTTCGGTGAAGGCTCGTCATACATGTGGTATACTTGTTCATTGCATAAGTTGGCTTGCCATTCTTTGAACGATGTTGGGGTCCTTCTACAACTGATATTGCTCATGGTTGTAACGCATTCTCAATTCGTTCTTTTTTACATATAGGTCTATAAATCATATACGTCATGCTTTCCTCTTAAATACCCCTGGCAGGTTCTTATTTGATTCTGAAAATGTCCAGGATTCTTCCCCATACATAAAAACTGGTATTTTGAGTGTCTTGTAGATCTTCAGTTTAGTGTTTCTTCACATAAGCTTAGATATGAGAACTCTGCTAAACCCATAAAGGATGCGATTCCTCCGATTTCTTGCATCTATATAGAGAATATTATGATCATTTACCAAGATATTTTCAGATGCACAGAACGTTGATGGTACTGTGTAATCTTTCCTGAGACATTTTTCATGCAGATATAACTTTCGGCGGCCATCTCTTCATTTCATGAAAGCTCTACCTTTCTCATTTCATTGTTCTCCAGCCAGTACTTCTTTGCCCGACATAGTTCAACTTGTAAATTTTCCATTGCTCGATTTCTGCACCTCTTGTGGTTTTAAAAGACTTTTGCGTGACCTCTCTTGAATTTGAGTTTCTTCGATGTTGATGATTCGTTGAATTTGAGTGGATTTGCGGATGCGTTTGTGTTGGAAACATGCACTGCTAACCCTGAAAGAAATTTGTTGCCCCACGACAATCGTTGGACCAAGATGTGACCGAATTTTATGACAAGAAAATCATTAATTTCACCATCAGAAAGTCCACGCGACATCATTCTTAAGTAATGAAGGCATCAAGTATGTATCATCGAACGACTACTAAGACATA
The DNA here is from genome assembly GCA_001015175.1 of Megaselia abdita. Classification (NCBI taxonomy): domain Eukaryota; kingdom Metazoa; phylum Arthropoda; class Insecta; order Diptera; family Phoridae; genus Megaselia; species Megaselia abdita. The sequence goes on from JXPG01032369.1 coordinate 8,671, forward strand.
CACACATGGATTTATTTAAAGATGAGCCGATGACGTTTTTATCTCTTAAGACTATCTGATAACAAGCGAAAAGTCTCACTATGACTAAGAAGAAGACATGATGAACTTTCGAATGTCCTACTATAAGGAAATTCAGCCTATTGTCAATCATAACTTCTAGGTATTTTGCCAACTCATTGGATCTGATTACATCGTCTCCAGCTGTAGGCGTTATGAACTCCACTGTCCACCCAGTAATTAAGACAGCTTCTGTTTTAGTAATCTGCTTACTCCTCTGCTCTTCATGTTGCAGCCATAACCGTATCTGTCGTATTGTCGTCTTCGTTCGCTGTGACTTTTATCTCACTGACGGTTTTTGCAATTATTACCACTGCAATATTGTCAGCAAATCCTACCACTCTGGTTCTACCTGGTACTGGGGACCAAGTCACTTAAGTTTTTGGTCTGTGTTGTACCTAAATTTCCTGTCTGTGTAGGAACGTTTTTCATCAGGTAAGCTGGTGTGTTAATCCGAGCTAAGTATGGCCTAATACAGCTCCAGTTTGTTTTATTGAAGCCTTCTTGACGTCCTGCGCAGTACTCTATTGTTCCTCCTTTCCATCTTGTTCCCTCAATCGCTGAGGCCACCGGCCGTGTCGACAACCGTCTTGATTGCGTCAATTGTGGACGGTTCTTCATAAATCCGAACTGCATATTAGACAGTGCTCCATTATCTAATGCGTGGTCGAGCAGTCTATTGTAAATAACCCTTTCAAACATCTTTGCCAGGAGAGTTCAGAAGACATATTCTTCGTAGCGACGACGGTTAACCATGAGTTCCCTTTCCTTTGGATAGTAGCACAAAATATTGTAGTTTCCATGTCTTTGGGAAAAATCCCTTGTGAAAACACTTTTCCAAGGTTCTAGCAAATATCTCCGGCCTTTCTTCCACGGCTCTTTTGAACGCTTTGTTCGTAATGCCGTCGATCTCGGAGTCATTTTGTCGGCAATCCTTTTGCATGCGCTGAATATCTCCTCTTTCGATACAATCAGTACCGTTTCCACACCGATTGTTCTTTCTATATTTAAGGATGTGTTGGCTTTGGTATACGAAATAACGTTTCAACGAACATTGGTGGGCATGTTATTTGCTGTGATCTGCCTCCTTTCAGCTTGTACATCGCCATTCTGTAAGCAGTTCCCCAGGGTTTGATGTCGGCGTCTTCGCAGAGAGCCTTGAAGTGTTGCCTTTTCCTTCCTCAAAGTCATGGCTTCCTCTTGAGCGCTCAACTTTCCTTCGTTGTCACTTGTCGAGTAATCCTCACTGATTTTATTGAATATTTGAATAACCCTAATAATTTCTTTTTGCTGAGGATTATCCAGAATACTAAAGCTATAGCTCAGCTTTGCTATGTGACCTTCTTCACCGCATTTCCTGCACATCTTGGATCTTACGGTGTCGCTTTTGCAGCTTCTTGCTATGTGTCCGAACTCCAGACATCTGAAGCACCTTGTCAAATTTGCTTTTTCTTTGAAGTGACAAATGGCCCATCCCACCTTAAGTTCTCCTTTGTTAAATAGCTTCTTCGCATTCGCTTCTGATATTTTGATAGATGTAGTTTGGGTGCCTCCATAGTCCTTTCTCAATCTTATATTTTCCAATGATAAATCGAAAATCTCAGTTTATTTATAGGTAAAACTTTGATTTTTAATGCCATTTTCGCTACGTTGTTATTAATGGTAAAATTCGCACTTTTGTGCATTTAGTTTGAATTCCAGCGCAATAAAGTATCCTTAAACGACATATTCAAGTAAAACAATAAATAACTGAAATGCCTTTTTTAACTAAAATCTAGGCCAATCATATTTCTGACCCTTCTACAATTTAAAACTTTCGATATTCAATTCACATTTCAAAGTTTTCAAATTGAAACATTAGTATTCCACTAATTTTCTATCGAAATATATTGCCAAGTGATGAAAAACGGAAGTATAAAGTCAAACCATGTGCCTACAAAACCACTAGAGATCACATAATTTACTCTCATAGCAGTTTGACAACCGTCGTAAATTAAAGACCAATCCCTCCTCCTGTTTTTCATCTCCCTCAACCCACCATTAAAAACAAACGAAAACCTAAAATAAAGACTCGTAAATTAAAAGCAGATACTAAAAGAAAATTACTTTCTTTTCTTTGAGAAATGAAGAAAAACACAAACGAAAATCTAATAAAAGTAAACTTTTCTTGTCCTTTTCTCTTTCCAGAATCTGAAGAACCAGATAATGACTACGAACGTATGGGTAGAACAGGTAAGTTGCTTTGCTTTGCTCGCACAACAGAGTTGCTTCAAGATAAAACTACATTAAAAACTACTTGTACTGGAGGAAACATTTCGTTGGGATTTACTTCGTTTACAAGACTATGAAGAAAACTTTTCAAATTGCGCAAATAGTTAGTTACTCGTCTTTCTATTTGCTAGGGTAAAAAACAGAAGCATGAACACTGCACAGAAACAGAAACTTTGTCGGTTAAATTCTTCATTCATTCACTCCAGTGCGAACAATATTCATAAAAAGCAAATTCAATAAGAAAACAAGAGAAAGTTTTTTTCAAAAGTTATTTTTGTGAAGAGATTTGTTGTTCATTTATTTGGCTTCAAAGTTTCTAAGCTCATATTTGCTCAGGTTTGAATATAGCAGTTTTAGAAAATGACGAATTCACTACTGATATCTTTCGAATCTTACAGATTTTTTGTTTAGTTTGTTACTTCTTTATTCATTTTGAGATAGTTGAAAATCCTTCAAACGCACGTGTATTAAAAACACCTACATGAGTAAGTAAAACTCTCACATTTGTAGGTAATACTCAAACATGAGGATGGAAGACTTCTACATGAGCAAGTAAGACTCCTGTAGAGAAAACTAGTACAGTAGTATAAGTAAACTCCTACATAATAAGTAAAACTATCCTTAGATAAAAGTCTTAGATGAGTAAGTAACACTTCTACATTTACTACATGATTAAGTAAAGTGACAGTACCAANCTCTTAGATGAGTAAGTAAAACTTCTACATCTACTACATGATTAAGTAAAGTGACAGTACCAATAAATTTAAGAAATGGATGAACTACATATCTAATTAGGAAGCGGCATAGCTCAATTTAGTTTTTCAGAATATATCCTTTCTACAAGTGCTACTAAGCGATCCCGAACCTTATCATTTCTTATTGATTTCCATAAAAACACTGCGATTAATGAAATTATTCTTAATGTGTTTTGCACACTTTAAAATATGTAACCTACACAAGGAATATGTAATAAACACATTCAAAAGTAGGAACAATATGTACCATAAACATTGCTTTCATCAGTTCTCAACACGAATTTATTGTATAGGCTACATATTTGAATGTGTAAGTTACTCATTAAAATGAGTAAATTTATATCAATAAAATGTGTGCAGCACGAACAAAATATGAACTGCACAAATAAAATATGGAACAGTTTCTACCATATAAGTTGCTATTTTTCTGACATGTTGGACCTCATCTATAGACCTTTAAGACTACTAAAAACTAATATCAGCAGAATTTCGATTCCCCGAACCCAGATGGCGCTAGCCCTTCAATTCTAGAAGCTTCCATTTCAAGTATTTTTAAACCGATTTTCAAGTTTGATACCACGTTTTAAAGGTAATGATGAGATTCTCAAAGCATTGTCATTTCTTTTTGGAATTTTGTATGCAGTATTGTAGGAAAGGCAAAATAGGCTGTAAAAAAATTAACATTTTAGTGCATAACTTCGTGATCTCGAATCATATAGGGCCGTGTGTTACATAATTTTGAAGGTACAAATAAGGTCCATAATACTTCATCAAAATTTAGGAAATATATGGGCGTAGGAAAGGAGGCTTTAAAGCTAAGTGTATTTTTATAAAATGTTTGATTCCTAATATATTATTCGAAGTGAGGATGGGTGAAAAATCAAACAAGACCTTTCTATTCTAGTTCAATTTTTAATATGAAAAAATATTTATAAATTTTGAAAGACATAAATA
>JXPG01032397.1:1893-16904 GCA_001015175.1 Megaselia abdita
ACTGATGTAGAAAAGCAGCTGTTAAACACATATGAAGCAAACATTTCTTAATATCACTGCTACACCTTGAGTCAGCTTTAGCTAGTTGTGTGATTTAGTTTTTTTAGTTTTCAATTTACTTACAATATGAACAGTGTATTGCGTAAATTGTTCATAGATTTTGTTCAACTATAAAACATAATTTTAAAAACCTTTTATTGAAACTCGAGATTCCAAAGAAGAAAGATTACTTCTTATGTTAAACAAAATGTTGTACCTTCAACTATTACCAACAAATAGTAGAAGTAATATTTAATATTTTCAATGTTAAAAACAAATCTGATAATATCCGAATAATTTTCTAAAGCTAACTTTCTTAAGCTTTTACTTCCGATCCAACTCTAATTGAACTTCTTCTTTGATGGAGAAAATATTCGTTTCCCGGAATGTTTTCGTGAATGCCTTCACGAAAGTTTGTCTGTGAAAATTTCAAAGTTGAATCGCCCTTGGCATTGTTTTTTTTTTTTTAATATTTAACATGAAATTACAACTGATTATAATATTTGTATTTTTTGAGTTTCTTTTGATTTGTTTTTTAAATTTTGGAATACAAAAAAAATGTTGGAAACAATATTAAAAAAAAAAAAATTATATTAGAATCTTTGTCAATTTTACATTTTCTTTCTTGTACGAAGTAAGAAAGTTGTTAATTTTTAGTAAAACCCTGTTGAAATTTACCTTTTTCGTTACGTTTTTAATATTGTTGTTTGGGTGGAAAATCATTATGTAGTTTATTAAATTTGAATAAAAAAAGCGACTTTATTTACTAATTTCTCAAACTGTTGTCCTGTTCAGAAAGGATTCATACATTAACTAATATAAATATATTGAAATATTCAGTAATATTGATTTTCATTAAGAGGTCTTGTTAAGAAAATAAATTTTTTAAGTATAGGAGAATTTATTTTAATATAAAAAATATGCTAACATTTTGTTCCAAGAATATAAGATAGATTTCCCCTTCGGTTTTTTCAAATTTGTATTAAGAAAATCTAATTCTATTCTCAAGTTTGATACCGCGTTTTAAAGGTACTTACGAGGATTACTAACTAGCCCTCATCATTACTTTTTGAAATTTGGAAGTCCAGTGGGAAGCGAAAAACCGTAAAATGGCCTATAACAAAATTACAATGTAGTCCATAATTTTGTTATCTCGGATCATATAGGGTTATGTGATATTTCATTTTGAACTTACAAGTGCATGTGCGAAGAAAAGCTTCAACTAAAGCAAAATGTATTTTTATTGACTTAATGATTTCTAATACGATTTTATGGTTTATAATACATTATACGAATGGAGGAGTAGATTCAGAAGCTGAGAGGAGCAAGAAACATAACATTATTATAAAGTCTGTTTATAACAACAGTTGTATAATACGTTGTTATAGTTTTCCATTATTTCAATTTAAGATTTCTTTCTCTCTTATCAAAATAATTTCCTTTATAAAAGATCAAGAAGATATATAGGGGTATATTGTAAGAAGGGCAGTTACAAATCGCCACTTCTTGACTTTATTATTTGAAATTCTTCGCAATTTTTATTTTAAAAAACACGCTCATTTGTAATGGAACATTTTCTTGAGTATTGTACAAATGTTCATATATACAAACTGTAGCTTATAATTACTATGTATTTTTGGCTTGAAACAAATGATAGAAAATGCACATATACAATTTAACACATCATTGCAACATCTTTAGGAATTTCGATAATTTGTATTTATTTAGAGATTTCAGATAATTCCAAAGTAATTCCAGATGGAAATCAAAGCAAGACTTTTAGAGCACCGACGTTTACATTGGGTCTTGCAATATTATGTGCTAATTTATATTTAAGTATTTAGAATTTCAATGTCTTGCAAGATGTTTTTAAGAGTTATGTTTAGAAATCATCTTGCAAAAAGACGTCTTCTAAACCATTATCAAGCATTTACAAAGCCTCTTTAAGAGAATTTTCCTAAGCGGCTAAAGATGCCGCGAGATTGCTTTTAGATACAGACTGAGTTCATTTAAATAGGTAGGCTTAGGCTTTTCGGCCTGGGAATGCGATTGAATTTTTCAAAATACATTAGACATTCAGTCGAAATAAAGCTGATTTTGTAGCTGTTTGATTATTAGATTAGTTTCAATTCCTTCTTTTTATGTGGTTTTGTTTTAAAAAATACCTTTTGTAATTCAGATTGGGGGTTTTTTTTTGTTTTAAGTAAGAACTAGATAGAACTAAACAGAATTTCGATTCAACGACACCAGGCAATTTTAAAATTCTAATATAAGCTTTATTTTTGTTAAAATACGTTAATTCCGGAAAATGTTTTCAGATTAATGATATAAAATACGACGTGAGAAGCACATATGTCATCCCGAAATTAAGAAAAAAACACAAATTTAGCTTTTTCCGGAATACAAATATCGGTCAGATTTATTGTCAATATTTAAAAAAATAGCTTTTCATGTGACAATCTGCAAGTCCAAAATATTCGAAAATAATTTTTTAAACAACTAATGGTATCTTTTAGGAATAAACTAAATATATGTTAACTGTAAAAATAGGACCTTAATTTTTGTGTAGTAAAAGACAATACGAAAATATTGATTTGCCAAGCAAGCTCTACTAACAATTAGCCTGTGTGTGAAATTCCTAATAGTTTTTGCTAATTTGAAGTCTGAAGATTGTAAGTGTTTGATTGTGTTTTAAAAACCCACTCATAATGCGACTAATATGCATACAGTTTTATTTATAAAATTGATTTTTAGATAGACATTTTAGAAAGTAAAAAAAGCCTCGAATAAGAATAATTAGTAAATCACATTCCTTTACCATTAACCACATTGATTAAGAGTTGAAATGCATTCCACAAACAACCTTTAAGATAACCCAATTCCATCTTCCGCCATGACTTTTTTCATTCCCATATACTATGGATAATAATTACATTACTATTATTATACCACATCATGCATACATACATAAGTTGAAAAGAAGAATTCACCTAACGTCCGCTGCCGATCAAAATGGAAACATTTACTTACCTTTCGTTTCCCGACTATAAAACACGACCACCAGAAACCACCTTCATCGCAATTCGTAATATAATTTGTTCACGAGTTTTTAATTCAGATTTTCATTCTTAAAATCAAGAAACAAACAAGTGAATTCTTATTTGGAAGAATATGATCTTTCTTTACTTCTTTCCGAACAAAAATTCCACAAATACAAAAGAAAACAAATATTTTATGAAGAGATCGTAAAATGTTCCTATTCCATGGAATCGAAACATTAAGCGACGGAGCGGCGACTTAGTTTGATCGGCTCTCGAACCAATTGTTGTGACGTAGAAAAAGTAGTAAAGTAAACACGTTCTCCTTAATTTTTAAGATCTTCTCCTTTGGGAGCAACAACGAGCGAAGGTGGTTAATATAAAGCAAGCACATGTGGTGATTTGGTTTCTCTCTCTTTTCAAGTTGCCATTTTCCCATTTGTAATATGGATTCTTTTTACAGTTTCAGGAGAGACAACCACAACCTAAATATTTGATAAGACAGCGATCAATTGATAAATAGAAAAAAAAAACAGTTTTCAATCAAGAAAAGAAATTTCGGCAAAACAGACGAGAAACACAATTTTTTTCAAGGTCCATAGATACGAATGTTGTTTTAGGGGGGACCAGTACAGCGGGTGTAAACACACCGCGGAGAATTCGGAGTTTTTTGGCAGTGCAATGCAGTATGGATCTCAGCGTCAAACGGGCCAACAACCTCCATCTTCGCAGTCATTAGGAGCTCCACATCCGCAATCAACTCAAGTACTTTATACTCATGGTCCATTGACAGCTGCGCCAACACGTCCAATACCGGTTCATTGCTCAAGACGTCATCCGCAACCAAGAGCTATTTACACAGCACAAGTTCCTGTAATGCAATACCCATTCAACCAGCGTCAGCCACCATCAACAGTTCCGTTTATCCCAGCCCAAGGTCCAGGTGCAGGACCGTACCAATTCCAACCGGCACCAGCTGCTTTTCAACCTTATTCGCCATATTATATTCAAGCGCCGGCTGGTAACATACACACACGAGGTCCACCAGTCCAAATACAAATGGGGCACGCTGGACATCCACCACCACCCCAAACACAACCAACAAGTCATCCACAGACCTCGACCACAAGGACTTCAAAAAGTCGTCCAAATGCGATCGCTATTATAAACCCAAACACATTTCAAAATGTTTTGGATGAAATGGACAAAGAAAAGGTTGCAGTTGAAGAGGAAACAACTCCTGTTGTTGTGTCAGCCATCTGTGATGGACCATCCGTGGAGATTCCCCTTGAACAAGGTAGAAGGAAAGGGTAAGTATCTTCTTTCTTGTCTCTTACCTCTAGGTTAGGTTAGGTTTCTTCGAGATGTGGAAAGTTCATTATTTAGATTTACTGATTAGATAGAAGTTATTTGAAAGGCCGAAACACTCTATACAAATCCTTGCAGCCTCTAACTAAGATATAAGCTACTACCATGACACTTGCATCGCTTACTAACATTAATCATATTTTTTGTTTGTTTGTCTACCTGTTTATTGTGTGTTTTGTTCCCGATTCTGTTTCTACCAGTTCTTTTCTAGAGAATTTATACTTCTCATAAGGGGGTTTTACTGATTTCATCTTAAATATACTCTTTTATACTTCAAAAATATTACGATTAGAAATATTTTAAAACTAAATTTTAGCTGATGAAAATTAAGTGATCCCTTCTCATTCAAACTTTTTAGTAAATATTAAATAAGTTAATAAACAAAACAAAATACATAAATATATTTTAGATTGAGGATTTTTTTGAATTAATATTGCATTTAAAAATAAAAAGTATCTGATATTATTTTATGTCCAAAGTTTTGAAATATATAATTAAATTATCACCTGCTTATTATGGTCTCGAAATATTACGTTAGAGCTTATATGATCGAATCGTTTAGAGAGTGCCTTATATAGTATTCTAAACCAAATAAAAATTAACCTTTAGTAAAAAAACGGTGGTTAATCCCTAAACGCCATTGTTGGCTGTTAGAAATTTAAAAATAAATAATACTTTATGTCGCGTAAAAAAATATTAAAATACTATTTTCTTATACAGAAAGTTTTTGTTTCAATGTTACGTTATGTTAGAGAAAAAATAAACAGGTGGTCCGACATTATATAGTGTTTGAATCTTCAAACAAAAATATATTTTAAAAGGTTTGTCCTAATTAAATACACTTAGAAAAATTAATTTTAAACTATTTCAATAACCAACAACAAAATTAACTACGGACTGTTCCAGAAAAAAATTACGCATGCATTTTGTCACATAACTCTAATATTAGGACGCCAAAAAATCTGAAATTTAATAAGGAGCCTGAAAATGTTTGTCAAACAGAACATTCTCCCTTTTATTGTTAATCGAAATCTGACTAGAATCTTAATAATAAAAACTATCCAAAAACATCCAGGATGGACTCAACAGAAAGTGGCCAAAACCACAAACGCGTAATTGGAAACTGTGGGGTATACCATAAAACGGTATAATGAGGATCTAGACTTAAATCGCCGACCAGGTCCAGGACGAAAATGTGGGTTCTGCAGCCCTAAACAGGTAAACAAGATTCTTGCTCTTTTTACACAGAAACCGGGGCTTTCCACCAGAAAAGTGGTTCAAAAGGTAAATACTTCAAAGACATCCGTGCAACAGGCAAAGAAGAAAAAAATCCTTAAGTCATAAGATTCAGAAAGTTCCAGATATAAACGCAGTGAAGAATAGGGAAGCCAAGAAACGAGCTCTAAATGTATATAATATTTTTCAAAATTTGAATGTTTCATAATGAACGACGAGACCTACGAATTGGGGAACTTTTCCCAGCTTCCAGGCCAGGAGTATTATGTGGCAAATGGTCGGGCAATGTCGCCGAAGAACACATGACCAAAAAACAGACGAAGTTCAGGAAGATGTTTTTAGTTTGGCAAGCCATATGTTCATGCGGTCTCAAGAGCCAATCAATCGTGACAACGGGAACCATAAACTCCGATATAGACAGGGAAGAATGTTTGGGGAAACTGTTATTACCATTCTATAATGCTCACAAGAAGTCTCGCTTCTTTTGGTTGGATCTTTCATCATGCCATTATAGCAAAAGTACTCGATTAATTTCGTCCACAGGAAGTGTAATTCACCAAACTGCCCGGAGCTTCGACCTGTGGAGAGATATTGGGCTCTTTCAAAAAGAATTTTGAAGGAAACAAAAAAAAAACCCACAGATAATGTAAAATAATTCAGAATGAAGTGAACTGCGGCGACAGTCAGGATTACAGAAGATACCATGAAGAACTTGAGGCTTGACTGATAAAATTAAATTCTTTAATAATTCTTAATTTTTTTTCCAATGATCCAACTTTTGTCTCAATAAATTAACGTATTTTTATTTTGATTTGGTTCAATACTTCGCGACTTGTGGACAAAAATGCATGCGTAATTTTTTTCTGGGACAGTCCTTTTAATTCCACAATAATTATAATAATTTTAAAACAAGACAATTTTCTACTTAAAGGAAACAAAACTTGTTAGTGTGTTTCGTTAGAAAAAACTGCATTTTCCTATAAATAAAGCCCCCAGTTAAAAAGAAGAATTAAAATATACAATAAGCAATTTGAATTTGCGAAGTTTTGTCTAAGCTAGAATAATAAACATTTTTCTAGACTTCATAAAAAAAAAAAACATTGTTCGTTTTGCAGCCGATACTTCAATTATAGAAGGTTTCTGCATGTTCAAAGATAAACACATTTCTGAATAAGATTAATATATATATAATATATTATATGTCATAGAGTATTATGAGTATTAATTTGAAAAACTTAAAAAAAACCACGTTGCAGAAATAAGTAAGAATACATACAAAACATTAATAATCCCATCACAAACAAAATATGAAAATCTCAACTTTGATATTACAACAATTAATAGCAACACAATCACTCAAGTTTCTTTTTTTGGTTGGATTATCAAAAAAAGTCAGCATTATCAAACTAAGAAAACAACATATTTGGAAAACAAATATTATAGTAAGGAGAACCGTTTGTCATGATTCCCATCATTCGAGGGAAGTCAGAATAATTTAAAATGTTAGTAACCGAATAAATAATGAATTACATTTATATTTTTATTATAAAGCCTTTAAGGTAACTCTTAAATTTCCAAAATTGAGCTTTCTATATCAAAGAGACCTTCATTCAATATTATCAAACAGTTTAACTTAAATTTATTTATTTTTTACAGGAATCCAATTCCAATAATAAACCCCTTAGACAAAGAAGTGGTGAAACCAGAAGAACCCAAAGGTATTTTTTCAATTTCAACAATTAATTTAAGAAATTAATCCTAGACAATTTATTCATAGTTACGAAAGAGTTGGACCCAGTAGAAGTCAAAGATCTTCCAGCAGTAGAACCTGTAGCAGTGGAACCACCACAAGAAGTTTTAGAAGAAAAAAGTGAGACCGACGAAACGGATCGTGGAGCAATGTTGGTTGAGGAAATTGTCCAACCAGCACAACCAATTGAAACGCCGAAAGAATTGATAACCAGTAGTAATGTAGTTGATGTGGTGCCAGAACAGGAAGTAGTCGTAGAAGTAGCAAGTGTCAAAGAAGAACCACAATCGAAGCTAGAGCAGTTAACTGAAATGGACGTTGCAGAACCGGAAACCGTTGAAAATGTTGAAACTACAACTGAAGAAGTCGAGGACACTGCTGAAACACCTAAATCTTTGATCACCTACAACGAAGGCCAATGGTCACCAGCAAATCCATCAGGTCAATGTAAATACGATCGTCAACAGCTTTTGCAGTTAAGGGAAGCAAAGCTTTCGACAGCAACGCCGGTATTGAAAAACAAGAAAGCAACATGTATTGTTTTCTCTGGTTCTCAAAGGCGACCAGCTCCAAACAATAGTCTTATGCCACAGTTCGCTAAAAGAGGACAAAGTATTGGTAGTTACTCTTCGAACAACCCCGCAATGCCTGCTTTTGCTAAGCCGCAAGGTGGAGTTCCTCCGTCAAGACATTCAGCTAAGGGCTCCAAATCTGGAATGATTCATGTTCATTTGTCATTGAGAGAAGAAATTAAATTGAATGAATCGGAAAATGCTTGGAAACCAGCTCATCTGAAAACAGAAACAACACCAGAAGAAGATCTTAAAAAGCGTGTTAGAGGTATTTTGAACAGACTGACACCTGAGAAATTTGAAGTTCTTGTTTCGGAAATTATGAAACTACAAATTGATACGTCAAACAAATTGAATGATGTTATGATCTTAGTCTTTGAAAAAGCTATAGATGAACCCAAGTTTTCTTCCTCCTATGCTTCACTATGTCATCGTTTGGCCACTGACATCCGAGTCAAAGATGACAAAAATGAGACCGTGAGTATATTTTTGTTCTATTTGGTTCACATTTTTTTCAACCAACTTTAATATTGTTTTCGCTTCATTAATCGTGGAAATAACTTGTTAAATGTATAATCAAAAGAACACTGAAAATTAACCACACAATTAGGAAAATTTAATTATTACAAAATTACTAAATGCTCATAAAGGCTTTTTTATGTTTTTTTTTTTTTTATAAGAGGACATTTTAGGGATCAAAAAGACTTGGTTTGTTTAAAACATACAAAAAAAAGGTTGTTTTATAATCAGTCAGATTTTTTTTTTAATTTTTCTAGAGAAAATTTAGGGAAAAAAAATAATCTTAAACGAACTAAAAAGTATAAAATAATCTTGCTATCTGAAAAAAATATTTGTTACTTAAAAAAATGAAAAGCGTGATATTCGCATAAAATTTTCTTGAAAAGCATCAAATTCTAAACAAATAATTTTTTATAAAAAATAATTTAAATTTAAACGAAAAAAAATAAAAATACACTTTTTTTATGCAGATCAACTTCAGTTTTATAGCTTTATGTTGATTGAAATTCCCTAAATTTTCTTTAAAACAGAAATGTAAATTCCGAATTATTTGAAAGTATTATTTCAAAATATTTGTTGGGATCATTATCTCATTTTTACTTTGAAAGTTTTTGTACGAATACATTTTCATGCAAAGTAATATACTTTACTCAATAATTGTGTCTAGGGCTTATTTTTAAGGATTATTAGACTGAACAGTTCTTGCTTCTTTATCTTGAGAAGCTTTGAATTAATAATGTTTTTGTTATTTATTAAATCTATTCCTGGAAATATAGCTTCAAAAGCTATTTTTGAGACTGGAATATTAGGTTAAGAGCCTGAAGCTTTAATTTGTTGTGAAATGTACGAATATAAAATAAATTTGCATCAACTCATTTGTATAAAATCACACAAGACAGGCAATATTTTGACCTCTGATTTTTACAGAGTTAAAAAAAGTGTTTTTAAATTCTTAAATACGAAAGTTTGATTTTTAATAAATATTTCTCATTAATATCATTCCAAAAACAGGATAGCAGTTTTAGGGCGTCTGAAGAAATGAATTTATTAATGTAAAATACTATTAATGTATAGAAACTAACAAAATTATTTACATTACTAATACAAATTTGATCTGATTCATTCTTGAACAATTACCATTATATATCAATATTTTTCATTTAAAATTTAAAAAAATAAAAATTTTCAAAATAATAATTAAATTTGTTTAACCACATTTAAACTATTTTTTTTCACAGAGTGTTCACTTCCGAAGTGTTCTTATTGATAAAACCGAATGCGAATTCTTCCGTAATGTTACAGATAAGACCGCTAAGGATACGAAATTGCAACCACTTATTCTGAAACTGAAAGAGTGCACGAATCCGAATGACAAAGCGGAAATCAGTGCTTCAATTGAAGAAGAGGAACGAAAATTCCGTCGTCGTTCAGTTGGAACAGTGACTTTTATCGGCGAGTTGTACAAAATCGGAATGCTTACCTTAAATATCATCAGCATCTGTATTTCATCATTGCTTGATCCAAACTCTGAAGATAAACTGGAATGCATGTGTAAACTTTTGACAACAGTTGGTAAGAAATACGATGATGCTACACAACAACCTACCAAAAAGGATGGAATGGTTTCACGTAATTTGGTCAATTTGGATAATACAACTAAACAAATGCAATCGATTGCTAATAGAAAAGTTGAATCAGTTCAACAAATCAGTTCACGTGTTCGCTTCATGTTGCAGGATGTGATTGATTTACGTAGAAACAAATGGGTTCCATCTCAAACCAAACAAGATGGACCGAAAACAATGGATCAGATTTCCAAAGAAGCTAAAAACGAACAAATCACTACCAATTACTTGAACTATGGTGGTCATCCATCGCAACAGTCGCAACCACAGCAATCACAACAACAAAAGAATGGTGGTGGTGTTCGTCACAATATGGGTGGTAACTTCAATAGGAATTCTAATTCTGGAATGCGAATGGGAGGTGATCGTATGAACAATCAAGGTCAAGGGGAAGAATGGATACTCCAAACTTCTAAGAGCAGTAGTAGGATGATTGATGCTAATAAATTGGAGCAAATGGTGAGTTTGAAATATTCATTAAAAATTATGTAAGAGCTTTATATATTTTCAATTAGATTTCTTTCTCATTTACTCCTCAATTTTTAAAAGTTTAAGAAAATTTAACCATTTAAATATACTAATTTTCTTTAATAAAATATACGAAGTGCCTATATTTTGTTAGACCAGGTCTTTAAAAATCGTAGTACAAAACAAGAATTGAGCACGATTTCAGTGAGTTCTTAAGACCTCGCTTGTATAGTTAGTCATATTTCTATATTATTTTTTTTGTTTATATTTTTATTTTTCAATGATAAATACAAAAAAGTTGTAAACAAAACTTACAAAAGTGCAAGGTTTTTAAATATTTTTTCAAGTTCTGGTTAAATGGCTGTAACATTTAACCAAAGGTAGTTAAATTGTAAATATTGAATATTTGTTGAAATTTTATTAAAACAAAGAAACAGAAAATATTAGATTTTTTATTTTTACATCATTTACAAGCCTTTGTAAATGTTAATAAATGTATATTCAACACAGAATTGAATTTTTTTTTCTTCCATGTTCTTAGCTTAACACCAACACCGATATTTCAGTGGACACTCCTAAGTTAGGTTCATCAACGCAGTTTACAATGTGGAATACGTCAGGCCAAAGCTCTAAACCCGCTCCACCTCCAACATCCAATTCATTCGCAGCTCTTACCCTTCTAGACAATAAATTCAAAGGAGATCAACAACGCATGCAAAATTACGGTAACAAGAAGAATTCATACAACAAAAACTCATATGATCGCGATAGATCATCATCGAGAAGCAACAGAAGCCAAGAATATGTTTCAACGCAAAGGCAGTCTAGTCAACAGCAACAACAACAGCATCATCAACAGCATCAACAACAAAAACCAATAGATTTAGGAAAACAATACAAGACCCAAGTATCAAAAACAAAACTGAAACACCCCCAAAAAGCACCAGCTGCCAATTTCGCTGAACTGTCGATCGACGATAATGAAAAAATCGAGAAAGCTATCAAGAAAATAATTGAAAATTCCTTTGACACCTTGAACTTTGATGAAAGCCTTCCAATTTTCTTGGAGTTCCCAGAAAACCAACGTTGGGGATTTGTTTTCCTTATTTTCTATGAATACTTGCACTTGGCCAAACTAACAGGAAGTTATA
The DNA here is from genome assembly GCA_001015175.1 of Megaselia abdita. Classification (NCBI taxonomy): domain Eukaryota; kingdom Metazoa; phylum Arthropoda; class Insecta; order Diptera; family Phoridae; genus Megaselia; species Megaselia abdita. The sequence goes on from JXPG01032397.1 coordinate 13,660, forward strand.
GAACTACCGCCGCTGAATTTATAGTTTACCTACTGAACCACAACTACATTTCTCTAGAGCACTTCTCTCACGGTTACAAGTCCTTCTCGGAAATCGCCAGTGATTTGTTGCTAGATGTTCCAGACGCTTGGCATTATATTTTTGAGTGTGCCAGTAAGTAGAAATTCAGTATCTATTAGAAACCAACCAATTTTAATACTCTTTTTTGTTGCAGTTGTTCTTATTGGTAAGAATATCATCAATGTTTTAGATTTGTGGAACGATGATTTGAAAGTGAACCGAATGGGCAACAAGTTTATTAAGGAATACTTAAGTTATAGTGTTCGACATATAGGGCCTACTTTCACACGAACTTCTTGGAAGAAACTAAACTTGAAATGGTCTATGTTCTTAGATGCAGAAGACATTGACTCTTTTATTAAAAGCAATAAGCTCGAATATGTCGAAGACCCCAACCATCAACCAGTCATCGTAATAAAGGGAGACCCAGAGCTCCATATTCAAAGTGTAATGGCCAAGGCTAAGAGTCTTCTGCACAACGGGTATAACAACGATTCGGTTATAGATTATTTGAAGGTAGGTTTTTCTTTATAATATTTATATTATAAAATATTCGGATTACATAATTCAAGAATTATTGTCTGAATTTAATACTCCCTATGTATTTGTTTTGCCGGTCCTTTCATTTTAAAAAATTTTTGTACTTCCAACGAAGATAATTTAGATGAAATCAAATTATAAATTTAGACAAAAACACATTTGAATGAGAACAAATTTAAATACAATAACATTTACACTAAATTTACAAAAAATGCAAACATTTTTATTGCGCGTTTGAAGATAAAGTAACGTGACAAATAATAGAACACATTTTTTTACCGGAGACTACGAATTTCCACTGTTTGAGAAGCACTTGAAAACTTAAATATTAGTCAAGGTGTAGCAGTAATATTAAGGAATGCTTATTTCCTATGTGTTTACAAGCTGCTTTTATAATTATAATTATTCTAATCTAATGAAGAAGCAAGTATATTTGAAAGAATGCTTTTAAATTAAAAATATGTATACTAATAACCATTTCACGAGAAACAATTTTAAGCTCTAATTCGAATAAAACACTTTTAAAATTTCCGGTCGTGAACTTTTTAGTTATTTTTAATTTTTGAACACAAACAGTAATAACAAAAATCTGTTTTTCTCAGGGCAACATAATTGATGTTAACAAAAGTTTTCTACATGCTCTAACGACGACTTTGTGTGAATATGCCATCAGCGAGCCAAGCCCTGGAGCTTACAAATTGGACCCAGAAAGGTTCAAGGAAGTGAGTAAAATTTTGCATTGCTATTTGGATTCGCAACCAGAAAGGGAATTGGAGTGCTTATTTGCCCTACAAACGTTAATCTTTAATTTGGAACATCCGCCAATGCTCTTAAGTTTATTGTTTTCCGAGCTTTATTTTGCTGACGTTATTTCTCCAGATTCGTTTTTCGAATGGAAAGACTCCAAAGAGTATCAAAATGCTGGCAAAGGTGAGTTTTTCACTGTTACTTACAAACGAAAAAGAACAGAACAGTTATTTTCAAACAAATTTTATTTTTAGGCGTTGCAATGATGGGTTTAAGGAATTTCTTTACTGATTTGGAGAGTGCTGAAACTAGCGACGACGAAAATTCAAAATCACGAGGGGATAACATCTCCACAAAATCTGGAACTAGTTTTAGAAAAAACAAGAGATTTTGAGGATTTTAGAAAAAATTTCAGAATTTTAGTTGGAATTTTTCCAGACTTTGTGATTTTCATCAGAAATTGTGTTGATTTTGTGATTTTGATCAAAATAATGAAAAATAAAAAGCACTTTTCAAAAATATTTTATAAAAATGTTTTGTTCGCCTTTTTTTAGAAATTGGGAAATTTTAATAGTTTAACTCACAATTAAAATATAGGTTTTTCATTACAGTCAGCTTTATATATGAACACAGTATACATTCTAAAAAATGTTATCGAAAAAATAAAAATCTAAATGGGATTGCAGTTTTACAGGGTTGGCCAAAACTGATATACTTTTTAATAATAGTTTTTTCAATTAGAGCACTAGTAAAATTATATATTTTCATGAAAAAATAGAATGACAAATGTGCCTGTTTTCAGAATTGTCACATATAATTTACAAAAAAACTAAAACAGAGATGGCAAAAGACTTTCAAGCTAATTAAAATTCAAATTTCTATAAAATANTCAAAAAAACTAAAACAGAGATGGCAAAGACTTTTAAGCTAATTAAAATTCAAATTTCTATAAAATAAATCATTAAGAAAATTGTAATTGCCATCCTTACATTATGTTACTGGTCACTTCTCTTTCATTTTAGACACTTAAGTCCTTTATAACCCAATTTCCAATTAAAAAATCCTCTTGAAAGTGGAAACAAACTACCGAAAGGACTAGTCTCGAAACTGGAAGTTATAGTGTGGGAAAATGGAGTTTATATTATCCATCCCGACTTATTTATCTCAATACAAATTTAGATTTTAATTTAAAGATTTTTATAGTATTTAACAGTGAATCCTCTAATCTCTCATTTTGCAACTACTAGACTATCTATTTCCAATTTTAACTGACATTTCTTTAAGTGCATTGGACATATGACATATACTCTCTATTAGAGGTTGAATAAATGTAAGTTTTCTACTATTTTATAACATACATTCCTAGTTTATTTTTTTTTTTAAACATTTTAAAAATAATACAAACAAAAAATTAAACTTTTTATTAAAATTGAAATTAACAATATTTAAAGCTCTAATGAATCACTTTTGATGGAATTATCAAAGAAATCCTGTAAAGTAAAATCAACATAATTTTCTGTGGGAACATCATCTGTAGAAAGCATCCAAATCGGTGTTGGATTTATCCCAATGTAGAACATCGTCTAGACAGCCCTCTGCCAACAAAATTTGGTCCCATTTCATGTGGAGTATTTGACGCATAAGTTTTTAAGTTTTAGGTAATTCCACTTTTGTTTTTTTTGTAGATACAAACAACTATGGAACTCGAGAAAATTAAATGTTTAGAGTCTTTATTCCAATAGTTGGGTTTTCAGTACTCTGCATATAATATAATATAAGAGATTTCAGCTCTTCTATACACAATGAGGTTAAATAATTTATCTTTCTCTTGTGTTGTATATGAAATTTTGAAATCCATTCCTATTCAGATATTTCAGCCGCATTTGCAATTATTCCTT
>JXPG01032434.1:964-17490 GCA_001015175.1 Megaselia abdita
TTAATATTTGTTAATTTATTTCTTTTTTTTATATTTTGGTGGTATTTATTGTTTTTATTAAAATTATAATTTGTTGTTTTGCTGAAGTTGATGGATTTGGTATAGAATCTTGAACTCCATTCCAATTCAGATATTTCAGCAGCATCTGTAATTATTCCTTTCCCGACAATTTTGTTCAACCATTATTTTGAATAAATATCAGAATAAAATTTTCAAAATATGAAACAATTTTGCAATTACCCCGCAATAAAATTTAAACAAATTAAAAATATTCATAAACACAAAATAAACATAAAAAAATGTGTAAAAAGATTAATAACATCGGTAATTGGACTAAGAAATATAATAATGAAACATTTCAATTTAAAATCAATCAGATTTATTTAAGTATTCAAGAAAAAATAAATGTAATCAAACATTTAAAAAAAAAATTAAAAGTAGAATGGAACAACAATAAAATAAATATTTACTTATACAAAATTTAAAAAATAAAATAAGAATTCGACAAGCAATCATTTACAGCCAAAAAAAACTATTACTCTATATTTAAAAAAAATTAAAATAAGAAGAAAAAAATAGTTTTAACCAGTCATGAAACCGTTGTTAAACAAAAGTTCCTTCAGAGCTAATACTAAAAATAAATAAAAGAACAAAGAAGAAAAACTATATATTAATTGGTTTGTAATTATATAGTTCCTCAAATAAAATCTGATAATTTCAATATATATATAGAATTGAAGAAACTATTAAAATAAATGGTAATTTGAAATAAATAAGAATTTTGCCAGAATTTTGAAAAAATAAGTTTGACAATAAGTTATATTTTAGTATTATAAGTTAAGACGTATAATAATAATATTAAAGCAATTATTATAAACTTCAACAAAATATTTCCGAATAACAACTAAAACTAAAAAGTGTATTCATTTATCTGATAATTAAATACGCAAATATAAAAAATAAACAATAAATAAAAAACTTTCAATCGTCCAATTAAAATCCCCTACAGCACTTTAAGATTCTTTAAAAAGACAAAAAAGAACACTTCAAAGAAAATAGAAAAAACAAAAATCATCCAATTTTAAATAAATTCCAGAAGACACATAAAATTCTTCAGAACAATTGTTTTTCTTTCGAAATTCAAATAAAATACTTCAATAGTTTTTCATCTTCTCCGAAGAAGAAGAGAAAGTTTGTTCCCTTTTGTCGTTGTCGTCCGTTCATCCTTCCATTCCATTCCAGCCATGCCAAATAGTGAAAATGAAGCCATTAGACAATTTGGGTCATTTGCCAGAGGATTGCCAGGATTATATTGGCCATAAATTACAATTAAAACATATTTTTAGAATACCAGTTATTTATCTTTCAGATTGGATGCTGGATGGAGTTTTCCTCCTATTTATTTGTAAAATATTTATATGATATTTGCTGTGTATTCCAACTGGACCGCATGAAACATGATAAAATTTGCATTTAAATAAATATTTATGGTTTTTACTGCGTAATAAGCAATAAATACAATAAACTCTTTAATCAGGTGTCATGTTAATTCAATTTTCAACTGCAAAAATTAATTAATTTAAGCACTTTCACAGCAGATAATAAATTTACTGAGCGATTTTACTGTTTCACATTTTAGATTTTAATCGTAGTTTATGGTGGCTTTGCGTCTTCTTGATGGAGAGTGGTTTTATTTTGAGTGGTAGTTATGAGTGTTGTAATTTTTATTTCAACAAGAAGTAGGAAAGATATTTAGGTTTCCAGATTCAGTCAGTTTTTTTTTATAATTTTAATTTCAAAATACGGACAAAATCGCAACTAAAAACACCATAAAATCTGAACAAAACATTTTTATTGAAATACAAAACAAATTAAAAATATTAACAATTTAAATATTTAGCTTGTTTTAAATTTGAATTAATTATTTAATTTTTGTTATACTTTCTGCATTCATTGAATGTTCAAGAATCCAACCCTGAAAGAAATCTGAAAAACAACATTACTTTAAAATCATCAGTGTGCTCAGAGAAAAAAGTCTTTCGATTATCTTAAAAATATATTTAAATTTTTGATTTTATGACAAAATTTTACAATTATTTCTTAATAATTTAAAATTAAATAAATTGCATTAAAATAAAATATTTGAAATTAATGAATGATGAGAATTTAAAATACAAATTAAGAAGTCGATAAAATATTAATAAACTATGATTTTTTTAATGTAAAAAAAATCTAGAAATAAGATTTAAATACATAGCTTTTTCAAATATAATTTAAAATAAATATATGAATATAATAAAATATAAATGACAGAAAAAATAGAAATATATTTTTTAATGCATCTAAAACCTAAACGGTTTAGGCTAAAACATTCTTAAAAGCCTGTCATCCTAAAGTTTTTTTTTAAATTTAGCTAAGTAAACCATTTAATATTTTAAAGTTTTATAACTCATTTCAAGGTTACTAAGGTGGACTTTGAAATCCCATCATTATTTGGTGGTATTTCGAATTCAGTCCCTATAAACAAATTGTCTATATAAAAGCCTTTCAAAATATGAGACAATAATTCAGATGTTGGAAATTTTTGCAGAAAATAATGAATTATAAAAAGAAACTGAAAATGTTCTGACATGATTTCACTTAACTAGTCTAGGGTTAAAATCATTGCTGGTTTTATTTTTTAGGTTTTTAGGTTTTGTTATGAATTATAATTAATGTTTGTTTAACGTGATTTTCTAAATAAATGTATTCTTTAAGTATTTATGAATTTTTGTTGTAGAATTTGTATTTTTAGAAATGATAACATAATAAAGTGATGAAACAAAGTTTAATATATTTTTGAATTTCTGCTTATTTTGTGTGATTTGAAAAACAAACCTGAACTCGAAAAATTTTAAGAAAAGAGATTGCTCTGCAAAAGTCAATAGTTTAAAAACGAAAAAATATTTTGATGATATTATTAAGATAAGTTGTTCTTAAATTAAATGGAAGGACTCAGAATTTGATCACCAGCGGTAATAAATTTAACTTTATAAATTACTGTTTATTGTAGTCACTATTGTGATGTTTCGCTTTTTTGGTAAACAACAAAAAGGTAAAATCATTTTTTAAATTGCTCTCTTAACGAAACTCTTCTTCCAGAAAGTATTTAAATTGATTGAATTAAGAAGTTTCCATAAAAAGAGGAACTTTTTTTCCACATATTTTTTGTGTGAAATGCAAAGGGGAACCCCTTACTGATATTTTGTGACGAAAAATCAACTTCATAGTATTGCTCTTTTAACGAAGCTTTTCTTTTAGAAAGTATTTTGATTGAATTAACGAATCTTTTCTTCTAAAAAGTATTTTAATTGATTAANAGGAACTTTTTTTCCACATATTTTTTGTGTGAAATGCAAAGGGGAACCCCTTACTGATATTTTGTGACGAAAAATCAACTTCATAGTATTGCTCTTTTAACGAAGCTTTTCTTTTAGAAAGTATTTTGATTGAATTAACGAATCTTTTCTTCTAAAAAGTATTTTAATTGATTAAATTAAATTTCCACATATTTTTTGTGTAAAATGCAAAAGGGTACCCCTTACTAATTTTTTGTGACGAAAAACCAAGTTCTTAAAATTCCCCTTTTAACGAAACTCTTCTTCTGGAAAGTATTTTAATTTATTAAATTAAGAAGTTTCCATAAAAAGAAGAACTATTTTTTTCAACATATTTTTTGTATTAAATGCAAAGGGGTTAATTAAATTGCCCTCTTAAGCAAACTTTCCTTTTAGAAAGTTTTCTAATAGATTTAATTAAGAAGTTTTTGTTGAAAAAACCAAACCAAGAATTTAAAACAAAAATTGTAAGAAATCCTTCCTAAATGTAACAACTTCCCTTAAGAAAAAAACAAAAAAATAAGTAGATTAAAACCAAAAAAGTCAAACCAGATACTAAATTACTAAGAAAAACAGAAAATCCTTAAAAAGTCTCTTGGTACTGAAAATCAACCAACCAGTACTGAAAACTCGCAAATGATGAACACATCGCAATATCTTAATAAAATGTAACGCCACACAAACAAACCTGTGCTGTGATGGTTCTTCATCCGGAAAGTGCATACAAATTATTCCATATGAAAAAGGGAAAAAGCTATTCCGCAAGGATAATTTTATATTTGTATTTTTAACAGCATAAAATGGGGATGGAATTTTTAAATAGTTTTCAATTTACAGAGCTTTACATATATACAGAGCCACCACAACTACAATAATGACATAACTTTATGGTTCGTTTAAATTTCGAAATAAAATTTGCATGTTTTTCCTTTCTCCGACTCTTAAGTACATCTCTCTTAATCTTTATTTTAATTTGTTACGCATATTTTAAAGATTTATTTTTATGACCTTAGGTTTTGCAATATCTTTTAAAATACACTCTCACAAATGAATACGTAATACACAAGACACCTGCAGCGACAACAGCCTCAAGGGGAAAACCATAAACAACAAAAACATTTCCAACACGAAACATAGAGAACGATATTTTATATCGCATCCTGAAAAACCGCACAAATTTAATTATTTCAAAAAAAACAAAGTTTCTGTCTCAAAACCAACACATCTTCATCTTTAGTTTACCTTCTCTCCGAAACCTTAAAGATGGTAAAATATTGTAGTTGTTGTTTTGTGGTTGCCTCACACACAACCACCTCCAATTATTCCTCTCACATTCATGGTTTCTGTGGTAGGCAGAGTTGGCATTAGGTTTTATATGGTTTCGTGTCTTGAAATGGTTTTTTCACGAAAATATTTTTAGGTTTTATTATGTTTTGTAATTGGAAATATTTGGTTTTCTTAAATATTTTTTGAGAGTGGAATTGTTCGATTCGTTTTGATAGTTTCCTTCTCATGACAAAGGAATGTTTTGTTTTAGAATTTTGGAAATATTCGCACTTTTTTGTATAAAATATGGAATTTTTGAATGAAACATGGAAACTTTAAATTTAAAAATCCCAAAACAAAACAATAAAATATAGATTTAACCCAAAAAATTGCATAAATTAAAAAAATACTATTCTTTCTTTGAGAAACTAGAAAACAATCTTCAGCAAAATAAATTAAAAAGATTTTTCAAATAAATAACGCCTATTAAACTCCATCAAAAAGGTACTTCAATTAAAATAATAAAGCAACATTAATATTTAATATTTTCAGTAAATTATTATAACGGAAAAAGGGATTAAAAAAACAATAAACCATAAACTAAAAGCTTATAGAAAATATTTCTAAATTACAGTTTCAAGCAAAATACATAACAAAAGCTAAGCTTTAAAACCTCATATATTTATAAAATATTTAAATTTTTCTTCAAATCTCTAAAGACAATATAATATATCTCTAAATTCTTAAATATAGTTCTTGAAAATGTGTACTATAATTTTATTCTCTTTAAAAAAATCTTAACAGACGTTTTGGTATTTATTCAAGAAAGTAAAATATATCATAATCACGATATTGCTAAAATCTTCACAAAAATAAATATTAAAAGATATAGTAACTTAAACAAGCTTAGGCAATTCAAGACCAGATCAGGGGATGTTTTGCATTTATATTTAATATAATCAAGACTAACCAAAACTCAATTATAATCATCCATCGATACACAAATCCATCCTTACGTCCAGAACCAGAAAAAGCCTCAATGCAAATATTATTAACAGGGTGCTTTTCAAGAAGTGGAAAGCATCAGATTCTAAGAGTCTGCATGCATACATTATGGTTTGTCTATGCCTATACCCTTGGACGATAGTTTCATTTGTAGAAATATCTCCTCCAATTAATAGAGGAGTTTTTTGAACTAAATTCTTTACCACTTTAAAGATTTTGAAGCGCACTGTCATTTCTTTCACTTTGTTTGGGATGCATTAACATTATATCCCATGATTCCCACATCTTTCTCAATATCTAGGAAACTATGTTCTTTATCGAAAATCCTCCTACCAAAAATGTCAATGTCGTCAGCATATCCCAGGTTTTGAGTACTTTTATTCATATAAATATTTCTACTCATTTATCTTGATGTACAGTACCAATGTAATAGGATCACAAGATACTTCAAAAACATTTAAAACACAATATCTCGAAAACGGTAACACTATTCTTTTAACACCATCGCCGACTAAATCCAATGACCCGTTGTGCTTTCTCCTTTTTGCTCATTAGTGATTTTTTGTATAGATGAGTTGGTTCTAATATTCGTTTTTGTTATGTCCGCCCTCGGTCACATATGTCTTATAATGTTATAGTTTTCTGAGTTAGTCCATCTATCGTTCCATGTTCAAGTTTCGTTTTTGATGCGATATTTTAAATCTCAGAAAGGTCTTAGAAGGGAATGGTCAATGGGTAAATCTGTGTCAGAGGCGGTCTTAGCCAAACTGTTGGCTTTCTCGTTACCAACAATGTTCTTGTGTCCAGTTCTTGTGTGCGTTAAGCAGTCTAGAGCTGTCTTAGATTTTATATATGAAATATTTCAGTCCGTGGATCTTTTTATTTCCATAAAGTCACTGCGCTTTCTACCACTTTACTTCAGCTTGAAAAACAGCTACAGTTTAGGTCCAATTTAAAAGGGTAATTCAAATTTAACCCAGCAGAGTATATTCCTGAACCTACTCATTTGTCAGTCTTTGATCCGTCAGTATAAATGCTACACAGAAAAAATTAAGTAGTGAAATTTGCTAAAAAACTTGTAGTAGATTTTATCGTGTAGTAAATTTTACTATAATTCATAAAAATCCTTGTTTTATGTAGTAAAGTTCACTACGCAAGTAGTAAATTAGTTGTAAAATTTACTATTACTATTATTTTGTTGTAAAATGGTCTATAAATAGATAAATTTACTATAAAAAGGATAGCAAAAATTACTACAATTTTACTACTAAGTAGTTAAAGTTTTAGTAACGAATTCAGTTTAGTACAATTGTCCATTAATAGCAAAAATTACTGATCTGGTTTTGTTGATTAGTGTTCATTTCTATTAATAATAAAAATTACTACTTTATAAATAGCTTCAATTACTACTTAATGTCTAGATTGTAGTAAAAAAAATAATAATAATAACTTAATTTTGTAAAAATTTCTACTAATAGTAAAAACTGCTAATCCAGAAATAGCTTGAATTACCATTTATTAGTAAATATTACTGAGCAACATTTTCGTTTATCGTTCAGTCATGAAATCAAACATAGATGGTAGTTTTTTTCGTTTTACTACAAAAAGTTGTAAATTTTGCATATATGTTTTAAGTTTTACTAATAACTTAAATACAATCATTATATTTTTTTTAAAATGCTTAAGTGATTTAATCAGATTATTTAGAAAATGAAAAACAAACAACAATGAAATGAAAATGAAACAATCGCATAGATTAATGTTTAATTTTGATACGAAAACAGTGAAAACTATAAGAGATGCTGTTAAGAAAATATTGTTATTTTAACGGATTTTTCGTAGAGTGTTTTTTTTAAAGATACCGAACTCACGATTTAATGTAGAGTGTCTTTTTTTTTAAATACAGAACAGGCGATTTTATGTAGAGTGTTTTTCTTTAAATACTAAAGTCACTATATTTTATCTATTACTTTTTAAATACTAAAATTGCGANTATTTTAACAGATTTTGCAATAAAAAATTGAAATTACAAAAAATCAATTTCTTTACCGTCAATACTCTTAAACTCGTGATTTTTTTTTTTAATACTAAAAGCTATCGACTATTTGTAGAGTGTGTTTTTTTTTAAGTTGCTATTTAAAGAAAAAATAAAGTGTTTTTTTAATTATACTAAAACTTTTTTTAAATACTAAGCTCGCGATTTTATGTAGAGGATTTTTATTTAAAGATATATTAAACTCGTGATTTTTTGTAGAGGTTTTTTTTAAGGATACTAAGCTCGCGATTTATTTGTTGAGTTAGAATATTAGAATGTATCTTAAAAAACAACACTCAGAACACACTATTTCAGAATGTATCTGAAAAATACTCTCTAAAAAAATACACGAGTTTCAGAATATACAATCTCTAAAATGTCTATACAATCTCTGCAATATTAATGTATTATAATAAAAACTGCGAAAAGTGTAACTGAAATAATATAAAGTAAAATTTCATCGTTTAAAAATTTCCATAACAAAACAAGTTTAGGAATCACAGTATTTGTATTTATGAAAAAATCTTTGAATAATAATTTTGAATGATTTTGATTTCACACACATAATAAAATGGCTATAAAAATTCAAAGAAAACTATTAGAGAACTAAGACTTTTTTTTGCCGAATAAACTTTGAAAAGGTGAACTTTGGAAATATCTATTCTCAAAATGAGTCAGGAATCTGTAATTCATTTTAAGATAATCAAGACTTTCAAATATTGAATAAAAATTAAAAGAGATCTTCTGAAAGATACTTCCCAAGTAAATTCCACTAAATCTCTGTATTCCAAGTATTTCTCAATCGTTTTTTGATGAATGAAATACATTTTCTCTATTTCAAGTAATCCTCTTCAATTGTTTTTTGATGAATTCACTCTTTATTGTTCTCACTAATGTTTATGTATATAGTTGTGGAAACAAAAAATATTAATTTAAATTCAAAGTAAGACCACTAAAAATATTAGAACTTAAATAAAGTAAATATTTATATAATACTAATAAAGTAGTAAAATTTACTTAAAACTTGTAGTAGATTTAAACATATAGTAAATCTTACTATGTTTAGTAAAAATCCCTGTTTTACTTACTATAATTCACTAAGTGATAGTAAAATTTACTACTAAAAATATTAGCAACATATTCAATCTGTAATCGTTTCTATTATAGTAATTACTACTCTTATGATAGTAAAATTTACTACTAAGTACTAAGTACTCTTGAAGAAAAAGCTTAAATAACTAATTAATCTCTTAATTGTAGTAATAATATTAGTAAAGAGTCAATTTAGTAAAAGTGTTTAATAATAGTAAAAATTCCTAAAGCAGAAATAGTATATTTTGTAGTAAATATTACCTAGTGAAATTTTAGCTTTTCGTTTAGTCATATATAACACAATAATTGTAAATTTTGCACATATGTATAGTAAATTTTACTAATAGTACAAATACCATAATCATAATTTTTTTTCAGTCATGAGTTCAAACCTTTTCAGTGTCTTACTTGCTACAAAAAGTAGTGAAATTCATATTTAGAGTTAAACAGATGCACAATGTTAATAACTTACTTAATTAAAAAAAATATAATTTTAAATAACAAATCAATAAACTAAATCCAAATCTATTTTTACTTAATATGAGTTTAATGTTTGGTTCTTCCTACTCAGTGTATTTGAAATGTATCTAAAACTAACAAAAAATAATTGTCTCAAATTTTTGTTTCTTGTTTATTCTTTATTTATTAATATTATTCTTTTTTTAATTTATGGTATTAATTGTTTGACTAAAGCAGAAAGTTTTTTGCTTTAACTTACTTTTGTTTATTGTTATATTTCTTAAAGATTTTTTTTTGTTTTATTACCACATATTAATGTATTGTATATATTGTTGCCTGAATTTTTGAGGGCATTCTTGTTTTTATATATTTATTTTAAATATTTAGTATATTTATTCTGTTTTAGTTCTTGAGAGTATTTATTGTGTTAATCTAAATTTTTGAGTTTGCTGTTTATGGATTTGTTTTAATTAATTTTCTAATTCTTGAGAGTATTTATTGTTTTAATAAAGTAATTTTTCACTTTTTTGTTTCCGAATTTTGTTATTTATACTTTTTTTCTTTTTTATATCAAGGGTATAAAGGTAGAAGCTTTTAGATACTTTTTCAAAATTCAAAAAGTCGATGAAGAATATAAAAATTTATTGTGAACTTTGGAAATATCTATTCTCAAAATGAGTCAGGAATAAGTAATTAATTTTAGGAGAATCAAGACTTTCAATTTAAATTTTAAAAGATTCTTTGAAAGATAAGATAATACTTCCCAAGTATAGCCCACTAAATCTCTCTATTCCAAATATTTCTCAATCGCTTTTTGATTAATCAAATATTTGCTTCTTAATTTTTCAATTTCATGTAACTGAAATTGAAATACTTTTTCAAATACGATTTTTGGGGTACCTTTTCAACGCGATATTTTTGAGTTTGATTCTCTTTTTCTTTTAGGCGTTTTATTTTGTGTGTTGCTTCAACCTCTGCACTTTCATTATTATTTGATAGTTTCATTTGTATACTGACTATAAAAATCACCATTATATAAGTATATTCCAGCATTCTTCTCAATCTCTAGGAAACTATGTTCTAAATCAACCCTACTCCTCCTACCAATACTTTCAATATCGTCAGCATAGCCCAGGATTTGAGTACTTTTATTCATATAAATCTGTCCACTAATTTATCAAGATGTTCAATACCAATATGTAATAGGATCGCCATAGCCTTCAAAAATATTCAAAACACAATATCTCGAAAACGGTAAAATAAAGTCAGAGATGGTCTCTTGAGATGTGATTTTTTTCTTACTTAATCATTTCATTAATGACAGAAGTCCTTCTATAATTATAGTTTTGCACTGATATTCCTTAATACAATTAATACACTGATATAAATAAATAGTCTGGGTAAATGCAATCCTTACCTTCTATTTTGCTGTAGAGACATAGATTAGAGACTCACTGCATGTGAAATGTATCTATATAAAACAAACNCCCCTTCTAAAGCCAAGTTTCAAAATAGAGCCATTAATCCTGTCATTACTCGCTGCATGTGAAATGTATCTATATAAAACAAACAAAAAATATGTATGTCAAACCATTGAAAAATAACCCCAGAGTTGGCAAATTAGCTACGCATTTAATTACATACAAAAGTGAACTTTCTTAGCTTAGAAAATAAGGATGTAAAGTAATATTTTTCTGGAAAAATTTTATCTCACTGATTTCAAATATATGTTATAAAATAATCAATTAATTACAAACATTTTGACAATTCAGAACTTTCGTTAAAAAAAATTTAAAAATATTTTTCTGACATAGTTGTTTTCAGATCCCAAGCTTTATAAAGAACTTAATTTTTCAAGAACAAAATAAAAGTTAATACAAAATGTTGATTTTTTTTGGTAAAATGTTCATAGTTAAAAAAAGTGTGAAATTTTTCAAAAACAGTTAAAAAATGTTAAGTAACATTTGTTCTGATAAAAAATTGTTCTAAAAAAAAAAAAAAAACATATTCATCTCCTTTATCTCCAAGATTTGAAATCTTAGATTTCTTTTTAGTCTCAATAAAATTAAAACTTAAACCAAATTTTTTTACCATTTTTTAGCTTAGAAACTTGTTTCTTTTAGAAATGTTAAAAAAGAAATAATATTAGAATGTAAAGGATTTATTATATGGTGCTCACTGCTCATTCATAATTATTTAGAACTAGTAAATAAAATTTACTTTGTAAATAATTTTCTTTATAAATATAAATGATAGATTGAAATTTAGTAAATAGTTCTAGTCCCTAAAAATGGCTTAAATAAATATGCTAAGTTCAGATACTTTTTGTTTTCGTTAAATTTTACTATTCCATACAAATAGTAAATTTTAGCATAATTTTCTTTTGATGTTTTAAATAAATTTATTGTGATTTCCAATTAAAATTTACCAGAAAAAATATACTTTTCTTATGTATTTCAAAGCTATTTTTGTCTTATTCAAAACCCTTTCCAGAAACAAAATATTTGAGATATTCTAGCACAGTTTTAAAAACACAGTAAAAGTCAGATAATATGACACTAAAAAAATATTTGAAACTTAGTTACGTTCAAGACAAGAGCATTACCTTAAAAAGATTTTTAAAAAAAGTTTAAAAAAAAAATATGATAATTTTTGTCATATTATGGAAGGTTTCACTGTAAGGATTTTTCGAAAATAGTGTTTTCTTTTCTTTGTAGTAATTGCATTTCTGTCTTGTTTTCAGAAATTATTTTCTTGTATGAAAGTTCTTTCTTGTAGAACACATAGAAAAGCACTGATGTAGAGAAGAATCTACAGATTAAACAAACAATCCTAAATATCACTTCTACATATTGTCATATTGTCTGTCTATCTGTCTTCCATTTGAATTTGTTCATTTTAAAAAATTAATTTCCATAGAAATACAAGAATATAATATAAAACCAAAAATTCGTTAAAAACAGAGAAATCACAAAAGCCCTTAGAACCCACCCTGCTTATTAACTTCCCAGTGAGTATAATAATTTTATGGTTTCCGTTGTGGAACGTTAAATATTTAGAATTTATTTAATTTACTAAGAGAGTTAGAAAGTTTTCGTTTCATTTATACTTAAAACTTATGTTTTTGCGTTCGTTATCTAGAGAGTTGACATGCAACGCAAAAGTTTCTCTTGTTATTTAGAAGTAGAGGAAAATTATTAGGGATAGGGAAGATATATAAAAACTAAAATTCTCTTGACCTTTGTTATCAAAGAGATTGTGTCTCAAAGAAATATTTAATAAAACAAAAATAATCATTCGAAAAGTTGATCGTTCCATTGAAAAATTATAATTACAAACAAAATTTAATTATCTCGTTTTGCCATTTTGTGCCAGGGAAATGAGAAGCAAAATAAAACGGCAGCTAAAAAAAACCCAACAACTTTTAAACTATTTATTTTTGTGAAAGTTTTCCATTTTTGTTCCACAGAATTAGTATCTGTTTGCTTTTTATCGCCGCTAGAAAAACAGCAGAAACAAACACTATCAACTGTAGATGCAGTTTATGTCTTTTTTCAACAGAGAGGTGGAATTTTGCCAATTTGTTTTTCTGGTAAAATAGGTCATCCCTTTTTGCCTTTTGCCAGTGATTTTTAATTAAATCCTCTATTTGATGTCACAGGATTTACTTTCCAACAGCTCATCCTCTTTCTGTATACTACATAAGTACGATGCCTTTCCGATAATAGCATTAGCAGAGTAAATGAGTAGTATAATGAATTTATCAAAGGATAACAGACGCCAGGATGATTGAACACACAACCACACAACTTGACACTGGGAGATTTTTTTTCCGGATTTTGTTAAGGAAAGGGATGAAAGGTTGTTATCTTCATTAAAATTAATTTTTTTAATGTATAATTAATTTAATTTACACAATTATGATTTCTTGAGATGTGATGTATTTTAAGTGGGAAATTTTCTTACTTAATCATCTCTTCAAAGGTCTTCTACAATTTTAGTTTTACACTGATATTCTTATATCTATATCAGATCACTATCAGATCATTAAAATTGAACGTAAAGTTCCAAATGAAATCATATTACTGCGGGCGAGGGTATTATATACCAAATATATCAATGAAATGAGAATTATCTTACTAAAANATTCCTGTTAAAATCCTTCAGCCTGATAAGCTTTGGACATGCATCGGGAATTGTATCGAGCTGATAGTAGAGTTTGGATACTTATCCTCTNCTATATCAGATCACTATCAGATCATTAAAATTGAACGTAAAGTTCCAAATGAAATCATATTACTGCGGGCGAGGGTATTATATACCAAATATATCAATGAAATGAGAATTATCTTACTAAAAATATCCTAGAAACAAATTCGCGATAAAATCCTTCACTATGGTTAGCTTTGGACATGCATCGGGAATTGTATCTAGCTGATAGTAGAGTTTGGATACTTATCCTCTAATTTACTGAAATCCAACCCATTTCCAAGGTTGGTCCTAGCAGCGAAGCCGATATATTCCCTATTTATCCAGGAAAAAATAGTAGACAATAAAACAAAACAGAAATTGAACAGACACACATAAAAGCTACTTTTATCATAAAAATATGACAATGGATACATTTTTTGCACTGGATTAAATAAAAAATAAAATCAGTGACTGTAATAAGAGAAACTGAAGTGAATGAAGGGACTATTTTTATCCAAATTAGAGAGAGAGAGAGAGAGATACAGAACAAAATATTCATTCAGAATGATTATATGATGGAAAGAATATATGGAAATAACGAGGAATAATGAGAAGGATATAACCCCATTACATGGCGGAAAAAATGAATGAATGAATGAACTGAACTACTGAATATACCGAATAAAAATCATTGACTCATTTCAAACTCATATTTTTGTATTATTCCTCCTTCCCAACGCCATTCATCATCGTAATGATGAAAGAGGATGATGGCAGTGGCGGTGAGTGAGGGGGCTAAGACGGAAAAGAAACAGGAAACAGCGTATAATGGAGCTTTGGATTTCATGTCCTCGAGATATTTTCAACCAAAGAAAAATCTTGAAAAGTGCTCTTTTATTTTGTCTTTTTTATTTAAATTAAAGATGGCCGTAGGGAGTTTTTTCCGAGAAATATGAAATATCTTTAATATTATGTAACAACAGTTGTTCGGGGAAAAAGTATTATTCTTTTATGGATCTATATTGTTTTATTTATGGTTAGTTTTTCAGTAGTTTCAGGTTTCAAAGTAATTTAAAAGGAAGGGATTTTTCAGGGTTTTTTTTATCTTTCTAAATCATTTGAATATAAAATTTCTATTTTTTTAAAATATTTATTTTATAAAGGAAGCAGTGTAAAATTTTAAAGTGATTTTATAATATTTTTTTAAGCGGTTCATCTTCCAAAACATTTAGAATTTTAACATTTTTAAACTCAACTACTTGTTCAAATTTAAAAAAATAAAATATGTTTTACAATAAAATGTATTACTTAAAATTGATATGCAAATTGAAAAGTTAAAAATAAATATCTTCAAAAATATTGATTTCAAAAAATGCTTAGGGAAAAAATAATTTGAAGTAAATTATTACTTATTAAAATTTATAAATATATGAAATTAAAATCTTATAAAAATATGAAAATCAAAAATTAAAACAAAAAATTTAGATTCAAGATTTCTAATTGAAAAAGTCCAATATTTCAGTTTAGAGGAATCCAATTTAAAAAAAACAAATATATTTTATCAAAAGTAAAAATTTAAAATAACATATATTTCACCTAGTTGTGTCAATAAAATTATTATTTACCCTTAAAGAACATTTTAAGAATGTTAAATTCAAATATTTAAAATATATAGAGATTTAAATTTAAATCTCACTGAACATTTTTTTAAATGTTTGAAATATTTATCTTAAAAGAAAACTTCATTTTCAAATTAAAGGAATATTTAAGAAATTAGGACAATTTAAGAATGTTTCCAAAAAAGTATATTACTCAGAAATAAATAGAGATTAATAAACAAAAATTTAAAAAATGTTTGAAATATATTATTGTTATCAATCAAAATGTATAAAAATATGAAATTCAAGTCTATTAAAAATATGAAAATCAAAATTTGAAACACAAAAATCAAATAAAAATGTTAAGTTCTAATGTTTTAAAATGCTTTGAATAGTTAAATTCAAAAAAGTGTTTAAACATTAATATAGTCTTTGAAAAATATGAATTAAAAAAATTAATATTTTTCGTAGTTGTTTCAATAAAATTATTATTTATTCTTAAACAAAATTTTAAAAATATAAAATTTCAATATTTTAGAAATTAAAATTTAAATCTTATTTTTAAAATATAAATAACAATGTTAAATTGATTGAAACATTTACTTTTCAAAAAACATGGAATTCAGAAAATGTTCTAATCAAGACAAATTCAGATTTAAAAAATATGTTTGAAATATTCTACAAGAACACGCACCGAAATTTTCCAAAAACATGGAATACAAGAAATTTCTTAATCAAAAACAATTTCAGATTTAAAAAATTTAAAAACTATTTTGTTTAAACCCGTTTTCAACAAAATTTTGACAAAAAAATATATTAGAAATGAATAAAAACATGAAAATCAAAATTTAAAAATAAACAAAAAAGTCCAATGTTTCAAAAAGTTTAGAGGAATTAAATTAAAAATATAGAAAACGAATAAAATGTTTATTTTACAAGAAAACGTGCCAAAAGTTTTCAAAACAAGGAATTCAGAAAATATTCTAATCAAAATTTATTTCATATCTATAACATAAACTATAAAAAAATATAAATTTAAATTTAAATCTTATTTTAAAAGTATGGAACAATGCTAAAATGTTAACTTTTCAAAAACATGGGACTCAGAAAATGTTTTAATCAAACATAATTTCAGACTTAAGAAATAGAACTATAGAAATATAGAAATTAAAATTTAAATCTTACTTCCAAAATATAGATATATGAAATCTTCTATTTAAAAAAAGCTAAAAAGGAATTAAATTTAAAAAAAAAAGAAAAAAAGTTTATTTTATCAAAAGCCTGGAATTAAGAAAATGTTCTAATCAAGAATAATTTTAGATTTAAAAAAATTAAAAAGTTATTTTATTTAAACTATTATTTATCATAGTAAATGTTTGTTTAAAAGTAAACCTTAAAAATATGAAAAAATAATAAATTTTGTTTTTTTTAAGTATATTTTAATAATATTGAATAACAAAAATTTAAATAAAATACTCACAGTTTTTTCTAATATGAATAATT
>JXPG01032526.1:0-11628 GCA_001015175.1 Megaselia abdita
TTTTTAAATATTTAGAAAAACATAATTTTGTGTTTAAATTTGTGTTTTTTCTCTTACTTGTATTTTATATGTGAATTTTATATATATTTGGATCCTAAGTTTTATTTTGCTTTTGAGATAACATCCAACATTTTGTGTTCATGTTTTTGTACCGGAAAAATAGGACCTATCATCCGAACCAAAAGGCAATTGGTTAGGATGTTAGGACATAATATTTGGATGACATTCAGTACTACGACATAATAGCCGAATTCGGCGAAAAGTCCAAACAAATTGGGGCATAAAGTCCTGACTTGACGCCTGAAATTTGTTTGAGAGAATTCAGGCATTACGTACACGGGCGTTATGTCTCAGGGGCGCCCCTGAGAATATATGTTGAAAAGCAGTGGAGAAAGGATGCAGCCTTGACGAACCCCTCTGTTAATAGCCAGGTCTTTATGGGTCGTAAATACTTTTGATGAGTCTTATGTCTTTATTGTCTAGGCCAATTCTTTTTAAAATATCGAGTAGTTTCTCGTGTTTTATCCGATCGAATGATTTTTCAAAGTCGATGAAGCAGGGGAAAACATCTTTCTGGACGTCTTTACAGTTTTGTACAAGAACTTTAAGACCGGAGAGCGCTTCTCTGGTACCCATGCTTTCTTTGAAACCAAATTGAGTGTTTCCAATCTTTTCTTCACATATTTTAAACAACCGACTATGTATTATTTTCAAAAATATTTCTAGCACGTGGCCCATTAGGCTAATTAATCGATACTCTTTCCATTTGTTTGCGTTACTACTTTTTGGTAGGGCTATGAAGGTAGATTTTTGCCATTCTTCTGGATACACTTCGCTATCGTAAATATCGTTAAAAAGCTTTTCAATACAGAAATACATTCTTTTTCGAGAAATTCTATCTTGGCTTGCAGGATTTTGTGTCTAATAGTCCGATGAAAATGACTGTATTTTGATCTGTCTTTCTTCTTGTATTTTCTTCGTTCATCAATTAGGTTCCGGATTTCATTCGTTAACCATTTAGATTTTGGTTTTGCTCTTCTATTTATGGGAGTTCTTTGAGCGGAAGATAAAATGTTTGCAGTTTGTTCCCATAGTTGTGGAATGTCTCGGGGTGAGACCCATGAAGATCGAAACAGGGGTTGGTCATTTTGAAATTGTATTCTTGAAACAACCTTTGCGTTAAAGTCTCCGGAGATTATAGTTTTCTCGTGAGGTTAGGTGTGTTTTAATAGCTCACGTATTTCGTCATAAAAACAGTTGATCTCTTCTTCAGAGGAATCGGAGGTTGGGGCATATACTTGGATTATATTCATTAGGAATGGTTTTGCTTCAATTTTTAAGAGTCTGATTCTGTCAGAGTTTGGGATGAATGCAGTAACTGAATCTTTGATATTCTTTGATAGGATTATGCCTACGACCCTTCTGTGATTACTGCTGTTGTTTCCCGAATAATAGAAAGTTTGTTTTTTTTTTTTAGAATAAAGCTTACCAGTACCTGACCAGAAGTTTTCACTTATCCCTAGGATGTAAATTTTCATCCTCTTCATTTCTCTGATAGTGTTAGTCATATGAATCATTTCCTGATTCATAGAGACTTCGAACATTCCATGTTTCCAATTTGTATGTGCTGCTTCGATTTTCTTCCTTTTATTCTTAGCACTCTTGTTGTTGTTGGTATTGATGTGTCTGTTAAGTTTTCTAAATGATTTTTCGTGGGAGGTTACTTCAATGGTATCCCGTTACCTGTTATTTTACAATTGTTATTTTATTAATTGTCTTATGCTTACTTCGTGAAATTGGTGTAAAGTTCCAGTTTTTGCTACTTGGGACGATTGAAGACCAGAAAGCTGGAGACATTAACATATGTGCTTCTCTCGATGGGGTTGGTTTTTGTTGATTAATTTTATGGACTGTAGTCTCAATATTTAACTTAGGAATAGGAATTTCTGTTCATTTGTTGGTGAGTGATTCTTGGGGTGACGATCGTTGTCCTTTCATATATGCTTGAAATGTTTTGCATTTGCTCCTCCGTCTCTTCTTTAGAGTCGATTAGTTTCATCATTAGATTGGGCCCAGCTTCCGTCATCCTTTTGCAGATATTTGAGCACGCTGTGTGACAAGAGCATTCATTAATCCTATGTGATTTATTGAAAAGGGTTCTAACGTCTCTTCTTAGCATACTGAGATTTCCATCAAATTAGGCTGGTAGTTTCTTTTTTCCACGTCGCCTAATCTACTACGGTGCATTGAACGAATATGTGAGAGCTAGATGTTTATCTTAGTTTCCTCAAAGTCGCCTTTCGGACTTTCAGCTACACGCTTAATCTTACTAGAAGCAATTTTCTTGAACTGAACACGGTTCGTGTTGCGAGGATTTCTAAAACTAGGCCTTGTTTTAGCTGCTGTTGCAGCCTCCTACACTGAATTACTTGGCGGTCTACTGGTTTGAAGGCTTCCCTTCATCCCCCTTCTCCAGCTCTGCTATAATACTGGCTTCATCTTCCGCCTCCTCACCAATCTTAGATACGCGGATTGGTATCAATCTCGACACCGACGTGAGTTTGTAGTTGCTAGCCAACGTCTCTTCCAAACCCTTTCTATCTATCTCCACGATGACAAGAACTCTGTTGTTGATTTTCTCACTAACGTTGAGAACTTTCCGGGTATACTCATAGCCACCCCAGGGTTCTGCCATTTCTGCCAAGGAAATTGGATACTTTGAAAGAAGGCAATTGAGCCTTTTATTAGATGAAATTCATTTTCTGAATAAAGCTATCAAGCTTTATGACAACTTATCCAAATGCGAAGAGCCACGATTTCTTGGAGTGCTTTGAAATATTCGATGACCTTTTAGAAATCAACTATACACAAATTTACGTTTTGAAGAAACAAATAGGTTCGCCAGAATCTATTGTCTTCAGGAACTCCCACCATATGTTACAGTTCACCAACAGAGGGAGTTCGTTTAGGAGGGCGTTAGAAGTAGTAGAACGTTAGAAAGGCTAGAGTGAAAGCCACTTCCTTGGTCAAGAAATGTTGCAAGGTCTTCAACTTCTCGTCTCAGCAGAAGACTTGGGAAGAATTCTTGAGAGCTGTGGAAATCTTCAACCAGAGAAATACAGAATTTGTATTACGGAGTTGCTTTCGAAAACGGCCAAAGAAATTGGACTATAAATATTGAAAATTTCATTACTTAACAATTATTACTAACTCTTTGCTCCATTATAATTTTGATTTAGATATTAATTTCAATATTAGAAAATTTTTAAGTTTCTCGTTGATTGACGAAATAAACTGACTGTTTATTCTTGAACAAAGTAATATCTAATCAGTCTTTTTATTCATATTTTAGTCATTTGTTTATTTATATTTTATTCTTTATTTTCTCTCTTAATGTTTATTCTTATTTTTTATTATTTTCTAGTGATTGTTTAGTCACTGTTTAAGCTATTTGCAGGTCTCAAAATTTAAAAAGTGTTTATTGTTATTTCTTAAAACCTTTTATGGATAATGTTTTATCTCGTTTAAGTTATCTTCTTTTATGAATTAATTACGACTTCTTTTCAGAGTAATTTTTATTATGTTTGTTCTATTATTATTACATTTATTTGTAAAAGACTACATGTTATACTAGTAGCCAAAAACATAAATTTATCAACTGTAGCTAAAATAGAATTTAAAGTTTTCTTTAAGTTTGTTGACTTTCTGTCATCATAATCTAGCTGAAATCGAAAAAATAATATCAATGACAGAGAACGCTTAACACTGAAATGGTGATGGCCCAAGATGCAAACTTCGGTACCTCTTCACCCTGTAACTTGATTACATCTTTCTTCCTTATAGCTTTCCCTTTTACTCTTCAGTGGGAAAATAATTTGCTGTCTCACCTACCAGAGAGGGGTTCAGTAATGGTAATTATAACTTAAATGCTAAGAATATGTAAAAAACTGCTTCAGTTCAGGGCTTCCTGATGAAAAGCATGATTGAATGCTCTGAAAATATCTACCCTTATTTTCAATTTAGTGGAACTAAGGAGTAGGGTGCAACTTTTCTCTAGAAACTTACTTACATTTACTATGGATTTGATATCATCAGATACATGTAATATTTCTTAGGAAAGGTAATTTGTTCTTCTTAAGTAATACGCATTCTAAAAATGCGTATTGCGTTGGAGCCCAAGTCTGAAGATATTCACACACAAACATTTTGTTTTGTAGCTATGAACAACTTCATTGCAAATGTCAAGAAAATAAATATTTTTTTAGAAATTTATGTTTTATTTTGTTTTGTTTTCCCACAACCACAGAAAAAGTCAGTTCAGTGACGTTTCGGTTTGGATGCAAACTATTATCAAATTGCAAACATTAATTTATTAAAAAAAAAAAAAAAAAAAACTTAAAAAAAANTAATAATTCTTACATTTAAATCGACATTACAATAGACTCGATCGCGAGAAAAACAAAAACTGTTGAGTTTAACTCACTTCGCTATATTTCTTTGTGTCTTCTGGATACTCTCGGAGGCATTTTTTAGATGATTGTGTGATAAGATTTGTTGATATTACGTGTATCCGTTTTTATATTAACTGTTGTCTTTTCGCGAAAATATGGCACGCTTCTTTGAATTCACGTTTTGATCCATTCCTTTCATTGTCCTCACACTATTAAAATCAAATTTGTGATTATTTTCTATTGCCTTATTCTATAGTCCTTATATTTAGTTTGTTCTACATATTCCAGTCCACACTCACATGGTACGCTGTATATTTAGTTACCATTGCGTCAGTTTTATTCATAGTCTCGATTTTTGTCCCACGCTATTAGTGTTCTTAAAAGTTATGCCACATTCTACTTTGTCCTTTAATTGTCTTGAAATCGAAGCTGATAAGTCAGGAATATGAGTCTATTGTAATGTCGATTTAAATGTAAGAATTATTATTTGTTTTAAGTCTTATTTTTTTATAATAAATTAATGTTTGAAGTTTGATAATGGTTTGCATCCAAACCGAAACGTCACTGAAGTGACTTTTTCTGTGGTTGTGGGAAATCAAAACAATTGTAGGATTTCATAAAATAAATATTGTTATTGCTCTTATACCTGTGTCTAGAAATTCTAGATTTTTCTAATGCAATGAATTATTATATAAACAATTTTTATTTTTCAAATTTCAGTTTAGGGATTCACTCATTCAATTAACTATAGGTCCACATTACATTTCAGCGCTTTTGCGTTACTGTCTCGAAAACTTGTAACCGGTTGAGTTAAAACATCATTTTATTTATAGTTATTAATTGATTTACGAAAATTTAAGTGTAATGAGGAAATATGCCATAACTGTAATATAGCTGAAAATGCACTTTGCTTCTTCCGATTTAGAAATATACTGCCTCACTTCTTTTTAAAAATTATTTCATAAAATATATATTTTTAAGATAAAAAGTCAGTTTTCTATTTAACAAAAAATGCACCACTATAATTATATAAGTCTTTTAGTCAAAAATAATAAAAAATATCAAATTCTTAAAATTACAAAACAAAAATCATCTAATTTAATTAACCTATACAAAATAGTTGGTCCTTTTTAACTACTTAATAATAAATAAAAATAAATTAAACTAATTGTTAATTGCAGAGTATTGATAAACTACCGAAATTGATTGATTCCTTGAAAAAATTAAAAGGTCTTTAGTAATAAATATCAATTGTTTATATCTTCTAAACTCCGTGAACTTGCAATAATTGAAGTTTGGTGGTTCATATAAAACTTTTGTCCTTAGATTATCTTAATGTTGCATTCCCAAAGAATTACTCATAGCATAAGAGCTATTTCCTACATGTAAGTCTTGAATCAATCCAAACAAATTCAGTTGCACTAATAAGGGTGAGCTAGATGAAACGATGTTTGTACTCTCATAATTTCTTTGAGCTTTAGAGCTAATTTAAACATATTGTCTTGTTCCATAGTAAACAACGTATATATGTATTCTAGAACAATTTCGTCAGTTGGAAGGTTATATTTATGTACTCTGGTTTAATTTTAATAATTTTATTTTTCACTAAATAACCAGTAATATTTTTCAATAAATGCTCTACATCAGCATGTATATATATTTTTCGACTAGGGTCTATGGAACGCTCAAAATAGAAATTTGTTCCGCCAGTTTGAATTCCTAATTCTGCCCACCATTGAAGATTTGCTGCTCCCATATCCGAAGAAATAAATCTTACAAATAACCCACAAGATTCTGAGTCATTTAAATTAAAAAGTATAGACTTATAAAATTTACCTTGATAAGCAGATGCATTGTTATAAAAAAACCATGGGAAATTTCCAATTTTTCGAAATACCTCGTAACATAAACATAAAAACAAGGACATTATCATGGTCTTTGCTTCCAACAAATTGTTTTGTCGATGGGTGGTAAATAAGGCCAGGAGTGATACTCATTTCATCAATTAATATCCCACATTGTTTCTCCTTGTCCATAAAGGACCTAATTGATATTGTAATCTCTCGATAAAGGGTAGCTTAGCAGACTTAATTTGTAAGGTTCGTATGCAAGGAATTGGGAACCCGAACTGTCTCAGAAATGAGAACCCCGAATTTCCGCAAGTGTACAACATTTGTGTACTGGAATTGATTGTTTCATTTTTCCAGCATTAACCTTAATTATTGGGTTTGTCGGATTTCAACAAGTTCTTTTTGCTTTATTAAATATTTTTGAAAGTGTCGATTCCAATTTTTTTTTTTATGTTTCTGGATATTTAAAGCCTTTTCATATTTATTTTTCAAGATTCTGTATCGTAGTTTCCACAGCTCCGCCTTTCTTCCAGCTTTGAAAAAAGTTTTCTTTTGAATTTAGCTCTGAAGTTAGCTCTTCTTATGATTCTGATAGGCTTTAATTTTCATTAAAGGTTAGCGATTCTAAAATGAAAGCACGCCTAAAACACAATTCAATTCAGAGGAATTAAGAGTTATTCCATGACGTCTCCTATGAAATTCTTCAATTTAACATAACGGTTTCCTTTTGGTCAATTCAGATACAATTCAAATTTCAAGTTTATCGGAATAATCTAAAAAACAGTATTTTCAGTTTAATGTTTTAAAAGTTTCACTAAAAATATGGATTGTTCAAATGTGTTCGGTAACTATGTACGCAAGGTCCTTTACAAAAATCCCAAGCTTTTAAAATACAGGTTTATATAGTTCATTATTTAATAAAGTTTAATTTTGATCAAAGGGCGTTGATTCCATCAGTTTAAACTAAAAACAATTAAATAGTATTATCCAAGAAAATAGTGAAAAATAATATTAGAGTAAAGACTGTAAATGCTCATTACATATCTTTCAAGAAATTCAAACGTGAAAAATTTGATCGAAAACCATTCATACATTGTGGAAAATATCTAAATAAACTATTGTTCATAAATATATCGAAAAGTTATCAGTGACCACTTTTTTCGAGAAAAATAAGAAATAGAAATGTTTTAATGTTGTGCTTCATTAATGATTACTAGTATGTTATAAATTGTTTGTAATACGCATGTGCTTTCTTTATTGATAAGATGTTTGCTGTTAATATATATTCTTTTGTGTTTTATAAGGACAATTACAAAGAAATATACTGAAATATTATTTTAAATCCGTGTTGGTGAAAAAAACAACTGAAAAATAAATTTGATATAATAAAAAACACAAACTCATTGTAATGAAATAAGGAATATTACATTTTTAAAGGTTTAATAATAAAAGTATTAAAAAAAATGGCAATTGGCGTTCGAAACTTAAATATTTTCATCGGCATTTTTATAATTTTCTTTTTTTTTAAATCTAATGTATTTGTTGTATCTGATCCAGAAGAAGATATTCCACACAATGAGTGAGTATTAAAATATTAATTTTGAATTGTTACAAGCTTTTATTTTTTTGTAGAGTTCGAAATTGGGCTTTAAAGTTTGGAGTCGATTTATGGGAGTTCGGACGGCAGTTTACAAAAATGCAGGACATAAAATCGGTGAGATATTATTTTAATAGTAAATTTTCTTATTTGGGCTTTATCAACTTACCACGTGAAGTTTTATCTACTTTGCCTGATTTAAAATGTTTATAGTACAAAATATGTACTAATTTAAAGTAAAACTTAATTATAAACCAGTAAACACTTAGAATACAAAAATATGGATTTACATTTCTTTTATGTGGTTTTTTTGCTTAAAATTTCATTTAAAAACAAAACAAAAAGAAGTAACGTGCAAGAGATTTTCTTTCCACAAACAACAAAAAGTGTTGAAGTTCTTGTTCAATTTTGTCAATCATTTTTTTTTTTTAATTAAAATTATTTCAAAGGGAAAACATCAAACTTTTAATTTTGCCTTTGATTTTACTGCGAGAAGAACGATTATTATTGATAATTCCTGCGTTGAGAGGACAATTTAATTTTTTTGCACGAAACTGATTTGTACGAGACTCTTTAAAAATGGCATTGACATTATATGCCATTGAGAAGCTCGACGACGACAACTACATGAGTTCGAATGTTCAGATGAATAGTGTCCTGATTCATTCGGTTCAGTGGAAATATGTTACCGAAGAAGGTAAACCTGCGGCTCCACAGCCTGAATATTTTATCTGGTTTGCGGAAAATTGTAAATTCATGTCTGTCAACAAATCAACGTCGAATGGCCTCTAAGCCATTTGCAAAAAGGATAGTGTTACTATCATTGATGACACTATAAGGATATAGTCCTTAAGCGCCAGAAAATGGACGGGTTTCACATTTTTGGGCAGAAAAATAAGCTTTATGCTCTTCGTTTGGCATCAACGATACGAACATCTTAACTTGAATAGTTTGAAGGATCTTCATACCAAGGATATGGTTGTTGGATTGAACATATTTTTCGAAGATGAAATTTGTTTATTTCATTAAAACGAAAGATAAAACAACACTTCAGAAATTCGCAGATTTTAAGTCTAGTAAGAATCTAGTCGAAAAGCAAACCGGATGTATGATTAAACGCTTCAGGTGTGACAATGGAGGTGAGTTTGTTAATATAAAATTTGATACATTTTTGGCTGAGCATGGAATTAAGCGACAGAAAACCTTACCATATACTCCTCAATTAAATGGAATGGCAATTGGACCGTTTTAGATATAGCAAGATGTATGATGATTCAAGCAGATTTTTCAAATCGTCTTTTTGTTGATTATGATTATGAAACTAAGGCTTACAGATGTTATGACAGCAAGAGAAGATGTGTCACGGCCACCAGGGATGCTGATTTTTTCGACTTCGAAGTAAACCTGAATCCAGAAAGCTATCTTAACCCTTTTCCAGAAGAAGAGTCAACCTATGAACAAATCAATGCTATGGAAAAAGAAGGTAATAATATCGAAAAAGTTGATATTTCAAACTTTGTCGATATGGCTTCGATCTCAACACCACTTAATATAAAGATAACGAAGATGAAGGTGAGGCTCATTTCGAAGAAGTTACTCAATTCCGAGATGTGTGAAAGAAATAAAATCTCATAAAAACTCATCTAAATGGAATGAAGCGATGCAAAAGGAAAGGAACACAATCCTGAAAAGGACTGTTTAAAACAGGCCGGTAGACATTGGAATATTTGTTTACATGATGCTCTGGTGAAAACCGGATTTATGAATCTCGGAAACATGTCTCTATCTTAAAGGGGTTTGGCCCGGTGACTTAACAAGTATTGTCATTTACGTCGATGACTTGCTGATTGCTTCGGTTTCAGAATAATTGTTAATGGAAGTTAAAAATTCCATAAAATCCAAATTTGTGTGTGAAAATAAAGGATCAATATTCAAATTGGATCAAATTGAGAAGGGGAATGGTGGCTATTCAATTTCTCAGAAGCAGTTCATTCAAAAAAATATTGGCAATCTGATTGCAAGACTGTTAACTCAACATTTGATCAGTCTTTAATTGGTAACTATGGCTTTTTTTGGGAATTTGTACTATACCAGACATATTTTATTCGGTCTGCAAATTTTCTCAAGTCAATAAAAATCCACACCATTCTGATCTACAATTAGCAAAACAAGTATTACGTTACTTTAGTTCTACAATGGATTACTCTCTGAAATTCAAGAAGACACAAAGTTAAATATACGGCTATTGTGATGTCGACTGGGGTGGTGATTTAAACAACAGAAGAATACAAACGGGATTGGTCTTCTATTTGGTTAATTCTCCAATCAATTAGGAAAGCAAAATCCAAACGACTATTGCCCTTAACAGCACGGAAGCTGTATATATCTCCTTGACCGCTGCCTCTAAAGAAGCTATTTATTTTCGATCTATTTTTCAAGAACTTAAATTTGGTACTTCATTAATAAGGCACTTTATTTCTATATGTAGGCCAATATGCTGGATTTTCANCAGACTATTGCCCTTAGCAGCACGGAAGCTGTATATATCTCCTTGACCGCTGCCTCTAAAGAAGCTATTTATTTTCGATCTATTTTTCAAGAACTTAAATTTGGTACTTCATTAATAAGGCACTTTATTTCTATATGTAGGCCAATATGCTGGATTTTCATACNGACTATTGCCCTTAACAGCACGGAAGCTGTATATATCTCCTTGACCGCTGCCTCTAAAGAAGCTATTTATTTTCGATCTATTTTTCAAGAACTTAAATTTGGTACTTCATTAATAAGGCACTTTATTTCTATATGTAGGCCAATATGCTGGATTTTCATACGAATGAAAGTTACATCCCATTTCTCTTATTGATTGTCAATTTTTTTATGGATTTAGTGTTATAATTTCTAATAAGACAGCGATATAGGTTTCAACTGAAAATATATTTTTTTAATTAAATGTTTAATTGTTAGCTTTTATATATTTTTAAACACAAGGTAATTACAATCATTTTTATTATTATTATTTATATATTTATTATCTATTCTCATCCCAGAAATTGATTCCATTCCATATTGTGAAACCCAAAATCTGGATACGGGACAGTTTCTGGAATATTGGAACTTATTCCCATCCCAGAAATCGATTGAATTTATATTTCTTGCTACTGTCAAGATTCCCCTTCAAACGATACCCATATTGTGAGAAACAAAATTTTCTTGCTCAAAAAGAAACATAAACTTAAATCTTTGGATAGGTTTAATGAACCTGCAAATTATAATAGTTTTTAATTCATCAACATCGAAATGACGAGGGTGGCGTCAGGTACTACCTCCGACTCACAAAAGGTGTTAGCACCTACGCCTGCATCATCTATCTTAAAAAAGATGAATAAAAAGCTTAACACAGTAAAAAACATATTGTGAAAACGTTATAAATAGATGATTTTTAAACATTACTCTTAGAAAAGTCTTGTAAGACATTAGTTATCGAAATTCTAAATGCTTAGTAAACATAAATTAACACATAATTACCAATGTAAACCAATTGAGATTTCCGCCTGTGCAATAACCTTTCCAACAAACACAAATTTTACTAAACCTGAAACATCAATCCTGATTTTCTTCTTTTTTTTTGTAGAGATAGGCTTTAGTGAGATATAAATAGTATTTAGGCATTAGGTAGGTATTTTATCAAAATGGCACATCTGTTCTAGTTTTTTTTAAGTATAAAAGG
>JXPG01032559.1:0-18027 GCA_001015175.1 Megaselia abdita
GCACTCAATGAGAGGAAGTTGAGGAAAAAAATTTCAGAGAATCTTGATTAATACTATGCCATAAAACTGAGGTAAATATTCCTGATCAACAATTTTTAAAAAGCATTTTTAAATGTTTGTCAAGAACCAAAAAATATATATATATTTTCTTTGCAAGAACTTTTCTATGCATAATGTAGCTAAATAAACATTTGTTTGTTTTATTTATGTTTAGGTGATGGTTAGTAGTCAGATTGAGAGTGCCAACATAAAACTGCTTTATTCAGAGTAACATTTTAGCTTAAAGAGTTAAAACACATTTACATATATTCAGTTGTTGTTTGTTTAAAGGCATCTTAAACATGCAATGTCTGAGGAAGTTCTTAATGCTTTAACAATTTTAAATTTTTAACATTAAAGCTGAATTTTTCAATAAGACTTTAAAATTTGTGAATTATACAAACCAAACATTACAAGCGAAATAGCTAAAATTGAGATTTTTTTTAAATATTTATATTTTTAATTTAGAAAACGAAAGATATTTTTTAAAATTAAAAAGCAGAATGCTATGTTTTTTGTTTGCAAATAATAATTAAAATTTGATTTTTAAATAGAAAGAACAGTTATAAATAAAAAAGAAATTTTAATTAACCTATTTAACAAAAAAAAAAATAATAAACATTAAAATTAAAGAATTAATTCTGGTAAAGTTTTAAGAACAATACAAATTGAACGTTTTAGAATGAATTAAATGAAGTTCAAAAACCAAATTTAAAAGTGAAGAAGCGATTTATAGAATGTTGAAAAAATATATATAAACCATAAAAAAACAATCATTTATAAATAAATTGGAAAATAAATATTTTTAACATTTAAAGTTATTCAGGTTTTTGGTTTTAAATGAAAAGTCACTTCCAAAATATTGTTGAAATTGCAATATCTACCAAAGGAGCATTAGCGACTTCTAGAATACGTGTTTAATGCTTCTATAATACCTCTTTCAAAAAAGACGTCACGGAATACCTCTTCAAGTATGTTGGTAGAATGCTTGAAGAGGTATTGTTCACCGCTTAAAATAATAGAACCTTTGAATACCCTTTTGCTGTTTGGGTTAATTCAAATTTTTAAAACTTGTCAAATTTGAAACGTTTCACATTTTTGATTTGTTGGTTTTTATTTGAAAATCGTTACTTACTTTTTTTAAAATCAGTTTTGAGGGCTTTTTAGGGTTTAAAACGGTTTTTAGTTTAGGCGTTACAGTGTCATAATATACTTTACCCATAATAGAGTACTCATTTTAAAATGCACGTCCTAATTCGGATATAATTTAAACATATTTTTTTCGCTATTCTACTATCCTGCAGCACAAAAAAAAAAATGATTTCACTATTAACAGCGAAACAATAAAGTAATTTCAAAACTATGAGTTTTTCCCGGTTTTTCCATTTATTATAATTAAGTATAACATTATTTTTTACTTCCATCAGAAAAAGGAATAATAGAAAATTCGCGATAAAGATTCGTGAGATTCGGTTTCTGTGATATTATTTCAGACAAAATAAATAAAATTTTCTAACAAAACTGGAAGGAATATTCATTTCGCAATGCTTACATAATCCGAATATTTAAGAACTATACCCAACAATAATTTAAAATATAGTTCTTCATTTTTTTAAAATAAAAAAATCGTTAAAATTATATTTTTTTGTTTAATGTTGAAAGTAATACAAATCAGTTATTGTAAAATTGTGTAAGATCAATTTTGATTTTATTTGTTTGAAAATTGTATAATCCACAAAGTTATTTAATTTTTACAATTCAAAATATACAAAAAAGAAGAATTCAAAAAAAAAATACAATTTGAACTTTAAGGTTAAATAAAATTAAATAATACAATTTAAAAAAATAATGGCAAAAACACATTGTAAAAAAATTTAAATTCAATTGTAAAAACTTGTCTAATTTTCGAAGTTTCACTGTGCCAAGTAGAACACATAACCCAAAAATATTTTGTTTCGTAGGGTTTTTTTTGTATTTCTTTTAAGGGATTTTTAGGTCTTTATAAGGCTTATTTTTATCTCGAAGAACTTTTTATGAACTCGGATTTAGTAAGTCTTAGGGATAACAAATATATTCCATCTAAAAAGAAAAACTGTCGCAAAATACCGCAGAATTCGCGAAACCTGAAAGTCGCGGCCACGCGGCTAACATAGTTGCTAACATAGCAGCGCCTAAACAACACCGAACAACTATCAAACTGTTACATGAATCCCGGAACCTCAACCTCGGGAGCCACCACCGAGCGCATGGTACGCATCTCCACGTAAACACGGAATCCCTCCTTACAGATCCCAATTCACAGCATATCAGACCCCGCATCAGGCGCAGCAAAACTCCAACATTCCAACCGGCAGAGCCCAGCCTTAGTATTTCGCGGAAAACTTAAACAGACAAAATTATCACGGCCTGGATACACTTCAAGGGCAAGAAGGATGCAGGGAGCTATTTATTCCTTTATCTATATAAATATGAACACAAAACTGAAATTGAGAATGTAGCGTTTTAGTAGACATATGTCTAATAGTTATTTTCGTATACTTTCCATTCTGGGACGATTGTTTTACTGCAAAACACACACTTTTCAATGAGATAATTTCGCAATCTTCTTTAAACACCTTAACATTAACAAAAAAGCCGAACCGGATAATAACAGGAGATTTATATATTCTGAAGAAAAACCTACAGTATTAGTGACTCCATAAGAAAAACGTCTACAGAAAATTACTTTCAAGTACGAAACTAGAATACAAAATACGATCATTTCAAGGTCTTGTGACAACATCCAAGAAAATAGGGATGTAAGGCAATAAAGCTCAATAACTTGTTATTAATTTATGTAATTAAATTTTATTTATAATTTAAAATACAATATGTGTTAAATTTTCCTATAAATAATACCTAGGAAACCTTTTTTAGGAAGTTTATTCAAGTTAATAGAGTTTTATGTTTTTTGAAAAACAGCCCATTTTTTAAGGCTCATTAAAAAATAACGTTAATCTTTTTGTTTATTCTGTAAAGGGTTTTTTTATACTTTTTTTTACTAAGATTTTTTAAAAAAATGATCCTGTACCGGCCAGAGGCTTTATAAGTCAATATTTATTTTCTAAAGAGATTTTCTAAAATAAAAAACAATAAATTTTTAAAGTTATTATTTTTGGTTTAAAAACGATAATGTAATTTCCGAAATATTGTTGAAATTGCAATGTCTAAATTTAAATTAAATTTTTTAAACATGTCTAATTTTAAAATTTTTACTTAGGGCTGATTTTTGATTTGTTTGGTTTTATTTGATAATTTTTACTTTGTACTTTTTTAATGCATCAACAAATTTCGGTAAAATACAAAATAACATACATATGATGATTATCAGATCCATGGTGTTGATTCAAAATCTACACAGAATTTGTCTCCATCTCTCTCGGTTTGCGGCATCAGTGGTCCAGTTTGTGATTCCTTTTGATGTATAAGCTCTATTTCAAGGCAATTTAATCATAGTAACCGTTGTTGACCTTGTCGTCAGAAACCTTTTGGTTTAGCTTGTGGATTTTTTTTGGTGAGGTTTCACCTGACATGCGCCAAACATGTCCAATCCAATGAAGTTGTTGTTTTCGCACTCTATCTACGATACTGNGGAGTCTGCATATAGCTCATAGAGCTCATGATTGTATCGTATGCGCCACTCATTGTTTGCATATATAGGACCAAAGATCGTACTAAGCACTTTCCTCTCAAATACCTTTAGAAGATATTTGTCTGATTCTGGTAATGCCCACGACTCAGCCCCATATATATGAGAAAAGGTATAATGAGAGTCCTGAGATGTTTATTTTAGTGCTGCTCCGGATGAATCTCGATCTTAATACTCTACTTAGCACTAACAGTGTTCGGTTAGCAAGCATGATTTTCCTTTTGTTCCCTTGAGTTATGTCGTTTTGGGCGTTAACTGAAGACCCAAGATTTTTACTGACTCAAATTTAAGTCAGTACCAATGTTGATGTGGGTGATATTTTCTTGGATTCTACTCGATTTCATATATTTGGTCTTCTCGATATTCACTCTGAGGTTCATTGATGTAGCAGTAATACAGAATAATGAAAAGCGTAATACTTTACTTCATAAAGTTTCTTTGCCTAAGTTTTTTTTATCTGATTTGAGAGCTTTTTACAAAACTATACTGCAGTTCAAGAATATATATGATTTTACCATAAAAAGCCAAACAAAGTAGTTTTTACATTTATTATGATTAAGAATAACATTACATATTTTTTACATCGATCAGAAAAGTAATAATATAAAATTCGCAATAAATATTCATGAGATTCGGTTTTTGTGATATTATTTCAGACATAACGATAATTTTCAAAATAATTTGGAAGTAATATTCGTTTCAAATCCAAATATAAGCAATAGGTTAGGCTATGGTAGTTGAAAATTGAGTATAGTTTTAAATCTTATGTAGCAAACAAAAAATCAGTAAGATCGTTAAAAAAATCGTGAACATGCAATGTTGAAAGTAATAAGAATCAATTATTATAAAATTGTCTAACATTAATTTTCGAAACAGATTTTTACAATTTCATTAATTTGAGAATTGTTTAAATCCTCAAAGTTATTTAATTTTCACAATTCGAAATATTACAAAAATTATAATTCTTTGGACAAACAAAAATTGTTCCTTTTTTGTGGATATTTCTGAATTTAATAAATTAAAACACGTTCCAGAAGGAAAGTTGTGATAAAAGGCAATTTAAAGAAGTAGAATCATGAAATTTGTTTCCTTTTTTTGTGGAAATTTCTTAATTTAATCAATTAAAAGACTTTCTAGAAGAAAAGTTTCTTTAAAAAGGAAATTTCAAGAAGTGTATTTTTCGTCTCAAAAAATTACAAAGGGGNAGGAAAGTTGTGATAAAAGGCAATTTAAAGAAGTAGAATCATGAAATTTGTTTCCTTTTTTTGTGGAAATTTCTTAATTTAATCAATTAAAAGACTTTCTAGAAGAAAAGTTTCTTTAAAAAGGAAATTTCAAAAAGTATATTTTACAATAAATGTTTCTCAAAAAACTTAATTTTACAACAGACAAGAATCACTTTTATTTATTATTAGAAAGTAATATTGAAAACAACTTGACTGCAATCATCAATATCAATGAATATTTTACCATTATTTCAGGAAAGCCCGACATCGAGGACGGTTTCAATATCACGAAATCAACAACTCCCCACGAATGCCGCCTTCGTGATGTGACCTACTCCGCTCCCATAACCGTTGACATTGAATACACTAGAGGATCCCAAAGAATAATCCGAAATAACCTCTTAATCGGTAGAATGCCAATAATGCTGCGTTCATCAAATTGTGTTTTGACCAACAAGTCCGAGTTCGAAGTGGCAAAAATGAACGAGTGTCCTTTAGATCCTGGCGGTTACTTTGTAGTTCGCGGTCAAGAGAAAGTAATTCTTATCCAAGAACAACTTTCATGGAACAAAATGATCACTGAAGAGTTCAACGGAGTGGTTCAATGCCAAGTCACAAGTTCCACTCACGAGAAGAAGTCCAGAACAGTCATTCTTTCCAAACACAATAAATTTTACTTGAAGCACAACTCTATGGTCGATGAGATCCCAATCGTCGTTATCTTCAAAGCTATGGGAGTTATTTCGGATCAGGAAATTATGGCTCTCATCGGGACTGATGTGGAAACTCAAAACCGTTTCGCTGCTTCTTTGTTGGAAGTTCATCATTTGAAAATTTTCACCCAACAAAGGGCTTTGGCTTACATGGGCTCTAAGTTAATGGTGAAGAGGTTCCAAACCGCGGCTTCGAAATACAAGACACCTGCGGATGAAGCCCGTGACCTTCTTGCCACCACAATTCTAGCGCACGTTCCTGTCAATAATTTCAATTTCCAAATAAAGTCTGTTTATGTTGCTTTGATGGTTCGTCGAGTCATCGCTGCTGAGCTCGACTCTTCAACTTGTGACGACAGGGATTACTACGGCAACAAAAGATTGGAATTAGCTGGATCTCTGATTTCCCTTATGTTTGAAGATCTCTTCAAAAGACTCAACTGGGAATTGAAAATGATTGCGGATAAAAATATCCCGAAAGTCAAGGCAGCTCAATTCGATGTGGTAAAACATATGAGAGCCGCTCAAATCACAATTGGCTTGGAGTCGGCGATTTCTTCAGGAAACTGGACCATCAAACGTTTCAAGATGGAACGCGCTGGTGTGACTCAAGTTCTTTCTCGTTTGAGCTACATTTCTGCCTTGGGAATGATGACAAGAGTCAACTCTCAATTCGAAAAGACGAGAAAAGTCTCTGGGCCACGTTCTCTTCAGCCTAGTCAATGGGGAATGTTGT
Source organism: Megaselia abdita (assembly GCA_001015175.1). Taxonomy (NCBI): domain Eukaryota; kingdom Metazoa; phylum Arthropoda; class Insecta; order Diptera; family Phoridae; genus Megaselia; species Megaselia abdita. The sequence goes on from JXPG01032559.1 coordinate 6,403, forward strand.
GTCCTTCAGACACACCCGAAGGGGAAGCTTGTGGTTTGGTCAAGAATTTGGCTCTTATGACTCACATCACTACTGAAGTTGATGAGGAACCTGTCATAAGATTGGCTTTCAACAGTGGGGTTGAAGACATTCGTCTGATTGGTGGAAATGCAATCAACAATCCAAAAGTCTTCTTGGTCTTTATTAATGGTAACATTCTTGGGTTGACCATTGGTTATAAAAGACTGGTACAGGTCTTCAGAATGATGAGAAGGAAGGGTTTGTTAGGACCTTTTGTCTCAATTCACACGTCGCATACGCAACGGTGTCTTTATATTCATACGGACGGAGGGAGATTGTGCAGGCCTTACATTATTGTTAGTCCCAGAGGTGAGTTTTTGTTTTTTAATTTTATTGTGTTTTATTTTTATATATATTTTATAAAATTGTCTTTTTATGGAGTTGTTTTTATAATTTGATAAAATTAATAAATATTTAAAAAAACACATCGTTATTGTATTTTTTTAAATTAAACTACAACGAAAAATACATTTTATTTCAATTTTTTGTTTAATATTTATGGATTTGAAACAAAAAAAATGAATTTTGTAATTTAAAATTTTTATTTACTTTGTGTTTATGTAGTTCAATTTTTCAAAATACAAAAATAATTCCAACAAATTAAGCTTATTTTTAAAATTCATATTTTTTAAAAATTTAATTCATAATTCTACTCAAACTACAACAAAAAACTAATTTTATTTTGATTTTTCTTTGTTATATATAGATTAAAAAAAAATTAATTTAATTGTTTTAAAAATTTCAAAACAAAAGATTTCAAGGCTTTTATTCGATTGCATTTTTTTAATTTAATTTAATTTTTTTTAATTATTTTAAATTTGTATTTAGTTTTTGTGTATGTACTTGAATTTTTTATATTGCACGTTTAATTTAGAAAAATATTTCAAGCAGATTAACCTGATTTTTAAAATTTTAATTCATAAATTAATTTACACTGCAAACAAAAAAATTTATATTTATATTTTAGAAAACAAAAAAAATGAATTTAAAACTATAGCATGTCAAGCTTCTTATTGGATTGAATATTTTGTACTTCTTTACTAAAAAAATTAATTTAATTGAAAACAAAAAAATTGTTCTAAAAATGTTAAAATTTTAGATTTTTTAGCGTTGAATTGGATTTTATATTTTTTAATTTCAAAAATTATAGGGTTATTTTAAATTTAATTTTCTGTTGCTTTTTTTTATATTTTCTTGATTTTTTTATATTTTACGTTTAATTTTTAAAAATACAGAAACATTTCAAAAAATAAATTTGATTTTTTTTTTAATTATATTTATGTTGATGAATTAAGAAATGAATTTAATTGTTCTAAATATTTTTAATTTTAAGTTTTTTTTATCTTGATTATTTTTGTATTTCAAAAATTTATGATTTTATATTCAAATGTTGATGATTCTTAATTTAAAAACTTGAATTTTTTATTATTAAAATTTTTGATAAGGATAAATAATTACCTATTTCTAATTATTCATTTTTTTTATTTTTCTAAATATTTATTTATTTTTGAACATTTTTTGCACTCCATATAAATTTATTTAATTTAAAAATCAGATTTTTTTGGAAGAGGAAACTTTCACCAAATCCTATAAATAAAAAAAGGGTTTAAAATAAAAACAAATTGTAATTTAAAGAAAATAAGTTTTAAAAATTGTTCTGTAAAATATTTTAATTTAATTTGAAGATATGTATATTAGTTTATTTTATTATGATTTAATCTCCAATACACTGAATGTAGAACAAAAAAACAAAAAAATAAATTAAACAAATCAAAGTCGAAAATACGGATTTCCTTGTAAGATTTTATTTGAACTTAACGATCTTTCATTTGATAAAATTTAAATTTCATTCAAAAATTCCATTTTTGAGAAATAATACATTTACTTTTATTTACAATTTTTGAGTTTAAAAACATTATGATATAAAAATAAAGCTTTTTTTTAATGCTGGAAAGGCAAGATATTTGTTTTCCTAAGAAATGTTTTTCGGTCTTGTCTCAGTTTTAGAATTATAATTGGAAATTAAGTTTTGAAATTATTTAAAAAAAGATGTTAAAATTAGAATTTTAAAAAGCTTCCAAACTTGAGTTTCGACATTTAAAAATGTTCTATTTGAAATCCGAAATAAATTATATAATTTATATTTGTTTTTATACGTAATTAATATTAAATTGTAATTTACATAAATTACGTCAAGTCAAAAAGTATTCTCTTAAATTTAGCATCCCTGATTTAGTATCAATAAATATTTAATTTATAAAAAAAAGGAAATCCCACATAAATAAGCAAATTCCAATACTTTTCAAAATTTGTAAATCCCTTCTTCCTCATCAATATCAAAAAATCTTCTAAAATAAATAAAAATAAAAATGTAACCCTTAAATCTTCCAGGAAAACCAAATGTCGAACAACACCATATTGACGAACTCAACAGAGGGATCCGTAAATTCGAGGACTTCCTTCACGATGGTTTAGTGGAATACTTGGACGTAAATGAAGAAAACGATTCATTCATTTCATGGAACGAAGCGGATATAATTCCCGGAACAACGACTCATTTGGAAATCGAACCGTTCACACTTTTAGGTGTCTGTGCGGGTCTTGTCCCATATCCTCATCATAACCAGTCTCCACGTAATACTTATCAATGCGCTATGGGAAAACAAGCCATGGGATGCATCGGTTACAACCAAAAGAACCGCATCGATACTTTGATGTACAACATTGTTTACCCTCAGACTCCAATGGTGAAATCAAAGACCATTGAGCTTACTAATTTCGATAAATTACCCGCGGGTCAAAACGCTACTGTTGCTGTTATGAGTTATTCTGGTTACGATATTGAAGATGCCTTGATCTTGAACAAGGCCTCAATCGACAGAGGCTACGGGAGATGTTTAGTTTACAAAAACTCAAAGTGTACTGTTAAAAGATACGCCAATCAAACCTATGACAGGATTATGGGTCCTTTAAAAGATAGTGCGACTAATAAGATCATCTTTAAACATGAATGTCTCGATTCGGATGGAATAGTTTCTCCCGGGGAAATGGTTTCCAATAAACAGACTTTGATCAACAAGGAAATGCCTGCCATTTCAATGAATAATCCTATTCAAGATCCTAAACAAGATGGAGCTCCAACTCCTGGCCAGAATGCAGTTCCTTATAGTCCGGTTCCTATTTCTTACAAAGGTCCTGAACCGAGTTACATAGAAAAAGTCATGGTGTCTGCGAATGGAGATGAAGACTTTTTGATCAAGATCCTCTTAAGACAAACGAGGCGACCGGAAATCGGGGACAAATTCAGTTCCCGTCACGGGCAAAAAGGTGTGACAGGTCTTATTGTTGAACAGGAGGACTTACCTTTTAATGATTTCGGGATTTGCCCTGACATGGTCATGAACCCTCATGGTTTCCCGTCTCGTATGACAGTCGGGAAGACTTTAGAATTGTTGGGCGGAAAAGCCGGTCTCTTGGAAGGAAAGTTCCACTATGGAACCGCTTTTGGTGGATCGAAATGCTCAGACATCCAAGAAGAACTATTCAAACACGGTTTTAATTACATGGGAAAAGACTACTTCTATTCCGGGATTACAGGGGAATCTTTAGAGGCCTATATTTACTCCGGACCAGTGTACTATCAAAAATTGAAGCACATGGTCCAGGATAAGATGCATGCTCGTGCTAGAGGACCCAAAGCTGTTTTAACCCGTCAACCAACGCAAGGTAGGAGTCGAGAAGGAGGTCTTCGTCTGGGAGAAATGGAACGGGATTGCTTGATTTCCTATGGGGCGAGTATGTTGATCATGGAAAGACTAATGATTTCGTCGGACGCCTTTGAAGTCGACGTTTGTAAGATTTGCGGAAGGTTGGCCTATTGTTCGTGGTGCAACTATTGCAAGTCTTCAGCGAATGTCTCGAAAATCCAAATGCCATACGCATGCAAGTTGTTGTTCCAAGAGTTGACAAGTATGAATGTTATTCCAAAATTGAAATTGGAAAATTACTGAAATAAAGTTTTTTAATTTAATTTGGTTTGTTTCTTTGCCAGTTTAGGAATTGGGTTTTGTGAGAACGCCAACGCGAATTTGGCAAGGGTTTTTTTTAAGAGCAACAGTTAAAGCAACAGAGTGACATTTATTTGTTATGGTTTTATGTTTAAACTTTGTAAATTAATTGTGGTGGAAATAATGTTGGTTGTTGAGTTGATTGTAATAATTATATTCTTGTTGCTCATTGATTTATTTAGATTTTGTTGTATATTAGAGGGTTGTTTTTGTTTTTAATAACTGTCTCAGATTTGATTATGCATTTTTTTTTAGATGATATGAGATAATCTCAATAGCTTCAAATAACTTAATTAGAAATTGGTTTTGAAACTTTCTTGAAAAAAGCCAAAGAAAAATGGCTTTAATTTTGAAGAGCTCAGATACTTTTCATTATTTGAGTACAAGTGGCTCAAACGTTATACATAATGGCTTAACTTGTTATGGCTAATCTTGAGAGGAATTACAAAATATATGTAATACATAAATACTGTTGCAGAAACTGTTCCAACAAATAGTTTTTCAAAATATTTAAAATAGATCTCCAATAAAATTTGAATTTTTAGAGGAATCAGGGAATGTATATTGAATCGTTTAGGATATATTTTTGGGAGGAATACGTGTATAAATTTTGAATCGACTGAGTCTTAATGATTTTGAACAAACTTGAAAGATAAGTTCCTTTATAAAATGGGTAATATTCCTATCGTTGAATAGTGATAGGAATACTTATAGGAAGGAATACTTTGGAATGGGTGTAGATTTCAGGACTTCAGAGAAAATCCTTCATCTTCAACACAACAACAAATACCATCAATATTAAAAACAAAAGCCAAAACACCACAGGTAAACATTTAAAATGCTTTCATCGAAACTATAAATACCCCTAATCATTGAAAATAATATTGTTAGAAATTAAAAAAATCTACTTTCTCTACATTTATATCAACATTTTTTTCAGAATAACAATTAATACTGCCTAAAATTTAAAAAAGTTAATAATAATTAAATTAAAATATTGTCTTAAAATAATTAACAGAAACAAAATTTAAAAATCAATCAATTTCAGAAAAATTATAAATAGCTTAAAGCGCAGCAATAATACTATTGAAACTCAAAAATATAAACAAAAAAACAGCAAGAACAAAAAAAAATGTTATAAAATAGAAAATCACAATACAAAAACAAAAAATAGTTATGCAAATTAAAAAAAAAATTAAATTAAAAAAATAATAAAAATAGTTTTAAAAATTCCTGAAACTGTTGTTAGAAAAAACAAACATTCCTCCAGCTCCAAGAAAAGCAATAAATACTATAAATAATTAAAAAAAAAGTATTACAACAAGCTCAAAGAAGAAAAAATTCGATTATTTTAAAGTAATCGAAAATAAGGGAAATGGGAAGACTTTAATTAATGGTGTATCCAAATTAATCAGTTACATCGCCGACCATTCGTTTCTAGAATCTGATGTTGATGACGTTTTCAGATTGGGTAAGAAAACAACGACACCTAGACCAATCATGCTTTCACAAAAGTTCAAATAGCAATTTCTGCTTAGCCAAAAAAGAAAATTCATGGAAAAATTGTGGATGGAAAANTTACATCGCCGACCATTCGTTTCTAGAATCTGATGTTGATGACGTTTTCAGATTGGGTAAGAAAACAACGACACCTAGACCAATCATGCTTTCACAAAAGTTCAAATAGCAATTTCTGCTTAGCCAAAAAAGAAAATTCATGGAAAAATTGTGGATGGAAAAGATTGTAGTTTGGAACAAATTGAGAAAGAAGTAGAAGAACAAGATCGAAAAAGAAAGCTATCCATATCGCCAGGGAACCTGCTTCTAGTTGTAGACGTACATGTTAAATTAAATCTTGCTGCATCGATAGACAACTTTTACTCTCCTGCAAAAAATGGAGTTTTTGAATTTAACTCAAATTTGTAGCAACTATCATCTTTGGCGGATTCAAAAGTATCGAAGGAAATTCATGGAATTTTGATTGAGGATAATTCAATAAGCTCAAGAAAAAGAAAATATCACTGTTATTAAACTTAAAAAAAAATTTCAAGAAATAATAAAATTAATTCCATTATATTTACGTAGTGAAAATTGGAGAAGAAGAGTTCAATAATTTTAAAAGTTATGTGACGAAATTTGGCTTCGGAAATATTATAATTATGGAAGATCTTAATGTGAGGATTACATCAGCAGTATATTCCAGAGATTCACTCAAATTCACATGCTTTACCCTCAAGATAAAATGGTATATAAATAAGGAAGGGACTTTGTGGAGTTTTGCAGTGGATACTCAATGGTGCGTTTAAAGGTGACGAAGAAGGGAATTTTACATATTGCAATACTGTTTGTAGTTTGGCAAATGATCTATCAGCTGTGTCGAATTCGTTACTGTAAAAAATCAGGAATTTTAATTTCAAAAATGTGATTGAGTCGGATCATTTCCCAATTCAATTATCGCTGCAAATTCATGGATGTAACAACGAATCACATGCAATGAAATTACTTGATAAGCTACGTTGTATAAGAACAAAAGCGAAAGCTTGTATGTACGGTGTATAGGAGAAAAATTGCTAGTAGATGACAATATTGACGTCCAAGAAAATATCTCAATCTTCAAAGCCGTAATGAGAGGGGTTCAATGTTACTCTGCACAAGTTTCTTGGCTATGGCTACGAAGAATTGATAAATGAGCTACAATTATTCTTCAAGCACATTCTTCGCATTCCACATTGTACTCCAACATATGCACGTTTATTAGAAACTAAAGAAGACGGAGACTTTGAAACTTCTTTGAATTATAATTCTGCCAGGCTGACGAACATTCTGTCAAATAAAATCATTCAAAAGAGAATATTCTGGTTTGAAAGATAGTAACTTTAATTATTTTTTCACGCCACCGTTCAAATTAACGTTTTTTATTTAAATATTCTTTTTGTCTTTCTAATTTGGAGAACAACAATATTTTTAGATTGAAGTTTATATTTTTAAATATTTTGATTACGATAATACTTAAATACATTTTTTGTTTTATTTTTGAAATCTATGTTTTATAAAAATTTTGGTTTCATTATTTTTAAGAAATAACAATATATCCATGTTTAATTCTGAAATGTTTGTTTTTTAAATATTACTAAAATATTGGTTTCTTTAATTTGAAAAATAATATTAAAATCAAAACAAAAAGCATCATATTTTTTATTGTAATAACCTTATAAAATTACGAAGTTTTTGAACTTTTTTTAATTTTTGGAAATCTATATATTTATTTTTAAAGACTGTTTGGATTTTTGAAAATATTTTTAATATTAATTTTTCAAATTAAATTAAGAGTTTCAGCTTCTTTAAACTTCGTTTTTAACGAGACTTTCATTAAATTAAATGCACAATTTTTTTTTAAAGATTAGAAGATAAGAAACTTTTCTTCTTTAATTGACTATATTAAGAAGTTTTCAATAAAACCACGCACAATGTTTTTTAGAGATTTTAATGAAAAATGCAAAGGGGTACCCCTTTGTAATTTTTTGTGTCAAAAACTCAACTTCTTCAAATTTCATTTTAATTAAACGTTTCTTCTTTCCGTATTGTGGGAAGAACAAAAGAAAAATATGGAATCATCTTGTTCTACGTTTGCACATCTTTTATATTTATCTATGGTAGAATAACGAGTTCGGAAAATTTAAATACAACAAAAAATACACACAACATCAAAAGACTCTTTACTACTATATAAAAGAAATATCCATAAAAATCTTGCACCAAAAAGTATGCAATTTTATCGTTGCAAAATATTGAACACTAATCTCAAGTTGAGGGTAATGCTAAAGAATCTAATCGTCTTTCAAACCTAATATATTTTGAAAAAATGGAAAATATTTATTGTAGAAAAAATGTCAATCTTTTTTCTGTGTGAAATGAACATCCGTAGAATGACAATGGAGATGTTAGAATTCGAAAACCAAGTGATTCAATACAGCCTTATATAAACCAACAAACACAAAAATAATCCTACTATAAAAAGTCCCACCTGATTTCAAAATCCCAAATTCAATATACATATTCATTCGTTCATCCATTGAAAATCTGAAAATCCACAGAATAATCACTACAAAATTATTCATTGAAAGTCAACATCCAATATACTCACTATGCATCCTGTTTAATCTCATAAAAATTGATGATGTTGGATTTCGGATAAAAAAAGCCAGTAAACAAAAAAGTACAGTGACAGAATATTTTCCACTAGATGAGCACAAAAACAGCATAGTATTCAGAATCAAAACCACAAACCCGAACATCCTCCCCAATCAATTTATTCATTAGACTGAAAACGAAGGCGCTGCTTTTGCATCAGTTGCACTGATTCACTGGAACTCAGCAAACAGGAAACAAACAACCGAAAAAAAACCAGAGATTATACAGCTTTAATAAAGTGAAATTGATTCAAAATAAACTCAAACTATATAGAATTATTGGCAATGGACCAACCACAAGAGTTTGGTACTTATAAAACTGTTGGTTCTACAGTCATGTTGGTGTTCGTTCATATTCACAGAAAATTCATACTGAACTGACTGTTGTACCACATTTATACACCATTCGTAGGATTTAGCTTTCAGCCTTTTTCATGTCTGACATTGTTGGCAGTGGATTTTGGATATTTGTATTTGAGATTTGTATGCGCTTCGCTCCCCTCAATTCAAAAACGTCGAACAAAATCGGAAGAATCTATGCTTTGTGAAATTTATTACGGCTGATTTATTTTCTCTTAATGCGACAGCGAAACAATCGGAAGGCGACCATCTCGAAAAGAAAACTAACGACTATTTGGCAAAGAATCCCTTTTTCATTTTTTATTTCAGTTAAGTGAAGAATGGTTTTCCATTTGGAGTCAGGTCGGTCAAGGTCTTCAACTTTTGGAACTTGTGGAAATGTGTTCAATGGTTTTTTGGAGAAGGTGCTGTGAGAGAAATTTCTTGAAAGGTGATTTTAGGTTTTTCTTTGGTCTTATGATTCGAGTTTAAAATAAAATATGGAGATCTATAAGAATACTAAAACCAGACAACAAGAAATCATTGTTTGTGACAAAACCAAGCATTGCCTATGAAATTAACCATTGAGATCTATGGCCTCCTCTATATATTTCCTGTCTGGCTATTCACAACAATATAATACAATATATACAATATATTTAAAATTCGGTGGTGTTCAATTGAATCTTTGAATATATTTTCATCCCCAAAAATCTCCTTTTACCAACACTCTTTGAATATTGAATACTAGCTGGCTTTAAGATGCGGGTTTTGCTCACAAGAACCTCAAATTTAGACAAAATCAGGAAACATAATATACTATAATGCATTATTTATTTTTTTTCTAAAGTTTTGGTGTGTATTTTTTTACTTAAAATTACTGCAATTATTTGATCGTAAAATATATACTGTGAAAACTTTTATTTAATTCCCCTTCTGAATGTTAACATTTTTGTTTACTACAATATTTTTTATTATTGTATATATTTTTTCCATTTTTATGATGGTTTTTTTCTTATTTCAATCTAGAAAGGATTTCTTGATTCCTTTAAAAACTCCCAATATTGCCATATAGATATACACAACAATTACAATTTAATACTCCTTAGAACATAACGTTACGAAAAGAAGGTTTATATTAATATATCCCATAAGAGTAGGTAAAATCCTACATAAGTTAGTAGAACTCCCACAATAGTATATAAAACTCCTACATATGTAAGTAAACCTCACACAATTGTTGGTAAAAATAAAAAAAGTGATTTTTTTGTAGGGCATTTTCGTGACATTGGTTCTACGCACCAGAAATATCCACCCGTTCTTTACCACTCTCAGTATCACCAACCAGTTGTGGTACTCTACTCATAAATTCTGTTATAAAAAGAAGCCCTGGACCAAAAATAATTAGTTCAATGTGATCAAAGCCTAGAATATATCCATTTATGTTGGGCCTTAATGTCCAAAGTCCAGGATATAACAGACAATACTCAACCCACTTGCAGTTGTGATCCCCAACTCCATCCAATTCTCAATCGAATCACTACTAGAACCTGGAGCTTATCCATCCACCATGGCACAACAAGCTATTACCATAAAAACAGGAACAACACAAATGTCTTTTGTGAATGTTTACATACCAGCAGCGTCATAGTGTCACAGTGAAACCATCTCCCTCATCGAGAACATCTTCGGTGGCGTGCCAGGAATAAGTTATTTTACAGGTGCTCATCACACTCTTTGGCAATCAGTACTTAGCACATACGCTAGAGGCAACAAACTAGCTGATCAAATCAATGACTCAGATTCTCAACGACAAGATCCCCACTAGGCTGCTCAAACACTCTTTCTCCACTGACCAAGTAAGTGCCGCTATAAAACTAACTAAAACATCTAAAGCCACAGGTCCTGACGACATCGCACCGATCATGAAGCTACGAAAAATGAATCTGCTCAATATTTCTCCATGAAAACATTAGAGATCCCCAACATTTGGAAGATTTATACAATAATTCGCATCCACAAGTCTGGAAAACCAAATGATAAAGGAAACTCGTTAAGACCTATCTTACACCAGTGGCTGAACTGATCCTTCTAATGTTAAATGAACACTAGACCTCCGCAACTCTGTTCACCAAAAAAACATATTCATTGACGGTTGACAAACTATTAAAAACAGTAAGATTACCTGTAAAGAACGCTACTCAAAAACCTTCAATTGAGACATTGAAAATTTAGCACCTAGTCACAAAGAATTTCTTGTCATTGGACAATGAATTCCAAGCACCCAAATAGGAACTGAAAAAGTCTAATCAGGCAGGAACCGCCTTATATAAATATAATAAGGCTCTACAAATCAGTTTTAACACCTAGTTATGTATTGGTCAGAGAAATAAATTAAAGATGTCAGGATGTTACCCAGAAGCCATTGTTAGATTCTTTAGTTCGGCAGTCATGTCCAACATGACCACAACTGGTCTGAAATTATCGAAAAGCTAGGTACAGGGACAACAAATTTTGGAAATTCGCTTTTGGGGAGCTTTCCCAAAAGTTACCTTCCAAAATTTGTTATCAAACTCTCAATTGGCATTCAACAAAGTCCCTTGCTGTAAATGACTGGAGTCTGGATTAGAAGATAGGTTACTTTTCGTTACGTTAAGGTCTACCAAAGACAAGATAGGAAAATTTTAAATTCCCCCGTAAAATACCACAAAAAGTGATGAACAAGATTATGCCAGAGAGAGAATAATGTCTCTAAAGCCTACTATTATCAAAAACGTTAAATTAGTTTTTTATCCTGAACACTTTTTGAAAGATTTCACTCACACATTGTTGTGTAGGAGGAGCTTTTATTTTAAGTGTTGCCTTCAAAGTTATTTTAAATTCTTTCAAGACAATAAAAAAACATTGCAAAATGATTTTTTTTTTAANGCCTACTATTATCAAAAACGTTAAATTAGTTTTTTATCCTG